>JAWWMW010098875.1:0-11098 GCA_035048345.1 Echeveria elegans
AATACCCATAGTTATCATAATGAAAAATCACTTCCATCGAAAATACTTGTGTGTTGATCTTGGGTTAAATCCTACAGAGTCTGATTCTGATCCTTCCCGTTTTCAGTATCCTAAAACGAAATTAAGAAATCATGTTATATTTATTTTTACCAGATTTACGGCAAAGTAACTTTTGTGTGATGAAGCTGTATTTATAGACCTGATGACTGGTAGAACTACCACTGAGCCAGTAGTCGAGTCTCTCTCCGCGCTCAACATTCACACTTCCTTTGAGAGAACCTTGAGGTCCAGAAGGCATGTTCCTTCAGCAATGCAGGAAGAGCCACTTTAACCAATTCAACATCATGCGTTCTACTGTATATTTCACTGACCATCGAGCTCAACAGAGGAGGCTAGCTGAAAATTCAAAACATCGATCTCAAAATAAAATAAAATATCCCTATGAATACTCAATGAGAGAATAGAGTTCTAGTCCAGTATAAAACGAGGCCTGTTATAGCCTACCAAATTGAGAAAAACATATAAAACAAATGAAAGTAAGAACCATATACCTTCTGTTCGTGTAGTAGGAGGCTCTTGCTCCATTTCACACAACCAATAGTAATTTATGAGGTAAATCAGGTTGATAACAGTCTGGCTTTTGCAGTCTCTTACATCTTATTGGCATGCAAACCCCTACATAGCATATGTATGTCACACTAAGGGCAAGACAGTAACCTTCAAGGAGGCTACTAATTAATCTACAGCATCGTAAAAAAAATAACACAATCAATAAACAATTGAAATTTATCTGATAACCCAATAAGAATCCCAGTTATAAATCTCTCGAGATCGCGAGCCAGGGATCATAACAGGTCCTGGCAATGGAAGCAAGGTATGATATTCAGGATATTCATCAACCTCTGATGATACTTTCCGGTTCAAATTCTTCCACGAGAATGAATCACTAAAGCCCACCCCTCATCTCAGCAAGTTTCACATCAGGCAAAAATCCCAATGGAACCGGCACATAGTCCACTGGCTGAAATGAACCAAATCCTTCCCGGCACTCTCAAAAAACCTCACAATAAAATCTGTCAGCCATTCTGAGTCTTCGGCAATTTTTCATAAGCCTCAATTGTGGCCCTCAAATTTGTCTTCAACGAAAGATCCACGTAGAGCTTAGGATCAAAATCTTTCGAACCAAATGTGGAAAGTGCTGTTGTCTGCAATGTCTCCAAGAAACTGATCAAAGGGTTTCACTGATCCTTCCTCAGTCGACATGCATGTTGGTAAAATCACGATTCTGCAAATAGTAAAGAGTCTAAAGACAACGAGATGCTGAATTATGAGCCTAAGACGATGTAAAGCTACCATTTTACACAAAATGCAGCAACCAATCACTGAATCTAGCAAGTCACAGATTGTAATCCATACAGGAACTGTATAAAAACACGGCCGGCCGCTTTGTCGTCCTCTGTATAAAAACAAGCGGAAATTTTCAAAGATATGACTAGAAATTAGCATTCCAAATTTAGCATGATCAAAACTAAAATCGTAATCCACAAATTCAGAAATAAAAATCTCCATCAACATAATATCTTTACAACAAGACAAGTAGCAGAACTTGAAAATCAATCTTGTCACACAAAAAGAACATACAGAGGCAATTTACTGCTGACTTTATCATCCTAGGACATCACTGGGACCCACTCTGTCCTACACCAGTTTACCATTTCATAGATTTCTCCGAAAACCCAACTGGCGAAAACCGATCTTACTCCTGACATCGAGTTTGACTGGAGTAGTTCATGGCTGGGTTGGAAGCTCAGTCTGGGTATTAAAATCGGAGATCTCTGTTCGTTACAGTCGAAGAGGGTTACTGTTTAGCGACGATGATGTTTGACTTTACTGATGAATAACTGCAACGTGCGCTGATAGTTGGGCTGATGCAGTGCCCAGTCATACGATAGGAAGTCCTTGTAGCAAAGCCTGCTTCGTATCCGGCCAAATTTTCAATGGGCCGAATATCAGCGGAACCGAATTTTGTATGCAGATCGGATCGGATCGGATCGGATCCTCTATGATGCAAAAGGGACATGTCCTTCTAGAAATGAGAATATTAGGAGTGTTTGTGAATAATAATGTGCATCTAGGGTTAATTTGCATCTTCTCAGAAAATAAAATAGTAAAGAAAAAGAATTTTGTAATTTAGTAAAAAGAAGTATATTGAATCTGATATATTATTCTTTCGGCGGAAGCTGTGTGGATTGTTGCAGTATTTTTGTGGAGTTGCTTTTGATAACGTTGAAGTTTTAAAATTTTGATGGAGTTGTCGATTGAAGAAGACGAATGCTTTGAATGATGATTATATTCTAAATATGTTAAAATATTATTGTAGTCAATGTATCACCCATCAAAAAAAATCTAATATGATTTGGCATTTGTGTTTAATTGGTTCACGACTTGGATTACTTGAATATTGTAGGCAGTACGAAGGTGAATGCATATATAAAAAAAAATATAGATAAATAGTGATGCATATAACACCAAATTTGAAGATCCTTCGTCCATCAATCCAAAGTGTAATTTTGGTTTTATACATATTATGTCACACAAATCCATTCATTTGGTCGAACAAATTTTCACAAATACTTTGTGTCTGACACATTCTTAACTGGTTAACTCTTACATATTTGGTGCAACCATTTCAATTCTAATGTACTAGTCCCGTTAAAATTCTAGCACTGAAAGTTTTTGGAATGAGAATAATAGTGATAGGACTGGGCGACCTTTTAAAGAAGTCTTCCAAAAACATAGTGCATCTTTTTATCTGAATTTCAATTGGTCCCAGCAATTCCAGATCTCAGATATGTAGTTTTTCCTGCTGTTGACAACATTTCAGATTTATGAAGTTGAACACATGCATATGGTAATGTTGGGTATCATGGAATGTTGAAGAGAGTGATATCCACTTTGACACATATTCAATCTAGCCAATGACGATGCGCCATGCACAAAGAAACCATTGGCAAAGTGTGTGATCATGACAATATCAAAATAAACTAACTTTAGTGTTCTCCCTTTGAAAAAACTGGCCCACTTACACCATGTTTTGTTCAGTTTAAATACACTGCTCATCTGGAATGGAGAATCCACAAAAGCTAGTAGATCAAAGCTGGCTGGCTACACCTATCATAGATGGAACTTTGGTGGCTGTCCCATTTTCATTTATCAGAATTAGATTCAATATGGTCTTTCCAAAAATAAGTGCATGAATATGTATTGCGAGATTTATGATTTTTTAAAATAAGGGCTTAAAATTATAGTTGCTGTTCTTTGATAAAAAGTTATGTAGATGTATAATTGAGAGTCTGGACCACAATTGTTGGCTTATTCGAATAAATTACTATATTTTCACATCAAAAAGTGTTTAACAGAGACTTCGAACTTAAGAAACTTGTATAGCCTTGCTCGTTTACCCACATTCACGCGACATAACTATATATTCGTGTACGCATAAAGGATTTTACAGTAGGAAAAGGGATCTTTGTGTAATATTGACTTTTATCCAATGTTTTCTTCTTAATTTCCAATCAAATTAATTGTGTTCATCCTCTTGTTCATGCTTAGGGTATGGCCTATTAGCGCAAGGAACCATGGCTCATGTTCATGTGTACATTACATGGATATACGGCGTATATTAGAAAATGGCGACTTTATAGTACTCAGTTCCTTGTAATTAAGCTTTAACTTGAATTGCTTTAAATAAAGTTTGACTGCATACACAATTTCCCACAACTGAAGCACATTTTACCCATGGCACATAGATACTAGCAATGCTGCACCAAATGGGAACCACAGCAAACCCTAACTAATTCCACTAAATTAGTGATTATGAACTAATATAAAGTCTAGGGTTGATCACACCCTTCTCAATATCATCATGCATATTTCCACTTATAGGCCAAAAACCAATTGTATGTCATCAAACAAACACCAAACATGACCCACAAAAGGAATAGAATTATTGGCTTGATATGTATACATATCTCCCAAATCCCACCATATCCCAAAAGTTTAGCCTAATTTAATGATTAACTTGATCAAAACCATTAGAAAATACTCTAAGCATAAACATCAATTTTCATCATATAACAATCTGATTATTTATTTAAAATCCTAGCCAACTTCACATATTATTCTAAAGTTGATTTTCAATTTACTCACTACAACAATATTGCAACACATTACTTGTCTATTTCATGTGTACGTCCTACATAGAGTAACACGTAACAACCAGCTGTGTGGATTGGAAGTTGGAGTTTTTTTATTATCTGAAAATATTTAATGTAAACAGTAATATTGTGTTTAGTGGTTCGATGCTGTGGATGGGAGAGAGAGTAACTCCATTCAGATTCAGGTCAGTCTGAGACTCTGATCTCTCTCTCTTCATCACTGTGGTCGAGCTATGGAAATGGCAGAGAAAGTGGAATGTTATCAGTGCAGAATTCCCATCCAATTTCCTTTTATTCATATTGATATTACTAGAGTTAGGGTTAGGGTTAACTGTGTGAATATATAACCTAGCTAGCCTGCTTTTTAATTTAGACAAACTTTTACCAGTGTAATTTTCTACCCGAACTTGAAAACGATGTGATAGATTTATTTATTATTCATTCTCTATTACTCGTTTAGTTCCTAACGGACATGTGATGATAGTTTCAATATTTTCTACAGATATATGTACCAAAAATGATAGTGTGTCATACAGTTGCTACAACAAAGATTTTCTTGCTGCTTGCAATTTGATATTTATTGAGCTCATCCATCCATGGATTGAAGATCAGCTGACAGAGGGGTATGGACCTGGAAACCTTGAAAGGATCAGTATGATCCTTTTACAAAGATCGAAAAAGCATCAACTTGGACTTAGAGGCTGGATAGATTGACTGAAATTGAGAATTAAGTCGTATAAACTTGTTATTGTTTTTACTATGAAGTTTAAATATCTCTGAATTTTAGTTCTATATATTTTACTTGAAGATTGATCAAACTTGCGTTTAATCACATTCATCTAATACACTAGTATCTTCGTCCTAAAACACATACTAATCAAGGTCTAAAAAGTGCATTTAAAGAATCACAAACTAATCATGAATAACCTAAAACCGCAGCATGACCTACACGGTATGCATGCACCAGCCTTTCATCTGAGGGGAGCATGAAAACCACAAGCAATGCAAGTCTAGAAACAATTCGAACAAGTTAGGCATGCAACATGAACTCAAAAAAAACTCATCCCTCTAAGAAAACACGCATCAACTTCAATCTTAGATTGAGATCTGTTGCATATATGCAACTATGCATCTTTGACATGAAGTTCAACTTCAGTGATTGCTTGTAAATTAGTAAATGCATGCCTATGCTAAAGCTAAATAGGGTTCATCGATAGCTCTGTACTACCATCAACATAAAAGAGTCGATTCAAGAGGTACAAAGTGGATAAGTTTGCTTTGAAGTCTGTAGCATCTGTTGAGCCCTAAATAACTAATTAACCCTTGTGGAAACTGAGGAGGTTATTTATTGCCATGAGATTACTGTGTTCTGTAAACTAACTACTATAAAAAATAAAATAAAAAAAAGCAACTGTTGGTCAACTAGATGAGGGTATAGTTACATAGCCGGTGCCCTAGTTTCTGGTGGCACAAACAACCTCGTATCTATGTTTCTATCCTTTAGTCTTGGCATTTTCCCATGAAGTTCCTCACAAAGCAAACTTGAATAGCCAAATATAAAATCGAAATTTTCATCAAAATTGTTGCACATACGGTTGGGACGTTGGGTATATATATGTCATGGGAGCACATTAATCGAAAGTTATTAGCCTACTAATTTAGATAACCCGAAATGTTGGCTACGATCATATCTTACATACAAGAAAAAGAAAAAAAAAAGAGAAATTTTTTATAATTCGCATTTAGTTGCACTTTTCTGTGTCATTTGTGGTCCTTTTTCATTTAGCACTTAATAATATTTCCTTTAAATGGCATGGCGGTATAACTATTATTTGTGCGTTATTATAAGAGAAAACTAAATATTAAAATCCCAAAGACTCTAATCTCCAAAGCTTAAATAAAATAGTTTCTATTTTTCTTATCACTCATATGTGATACACGCATTTTTAACCATTTATAGTTGTCAAAATAAGTTTTAGGCATCAAGTTTCATTCAAACAAAATTTATAACTCGAAAGTCCGAGATCGTCCCAAGAGAGCAAAAACGCATCGCAAATACTAGTAAATTAATGATGTATCTTATCTATTCTAACAGAGAAGTGGGTGATTTATGAATTCTACAATCTAATGCAAGCAAATAACGAAACTGGATTGTGTAATAAATAAGAGACATCATTCCACAATACTACTTCACATGTGTGTACCTCCCTAATTCAATCGATGAAATGTTAAATACAAACATGTTATACGATATATGAGAATAAATCTTGTGCGCTTGAGTGAGCCAGCAGCCTCGGATCATCACTCAAACAACACACCACGTATTATGAGTCCTTCCATTGAGGCGCACCTCGACTAATCATAATCATTAACATCCCACCACTGCAGGCAATATCAATAAGAAGGAAAGCATTAAGAACAAGTTTTTCAATTAAAATAACTCCTCCGCTATGTTCATGCTAACACTCACGATTACCAAATGTTGCGATTAGCATACTAATAGTGTCAATTCTACATTAATCTGATTAATCAACTAAGGCCCTCGCTATTGTTGGTTCTTAACTTATGCAGTTCACGCAATTACGACATTGCATTCATTGCTAACTAATATACATGAATATATGAATAAGAACATGTAGAATTAAATAAAATCATATAATAAAATTTTGCATTCATTCGTTCACCGCATAAACTAGGGTTAGCACTATACAAGATCCATAGGATCCTGGAACAAAGCGACTACTCACTATTCATGGGGAATAATACCAGAAAATAATAGGTAAAAGAAAACAAGATTGATGAAACAGTTTGGCGCGGTGTCGATGTATTCTCTCCTCTTCTGTTTCTCTGTCGTTATGTGCCGTCTGGAATCTTGTTCTGTCACAGTCTCTATTTTTAGGGTTTCTCTCTTGTATTTATAGTACTCCATTTAATTTGGAAATTCAGCTCAAAGAATGAGAAAATCCACCCAAAAAGGAATTCCATCGATGACGACAGTTTGACGTCACCCAACACGGTGACAGGAGTCTATACCGATTTCCTACCCATAGTCTGAAGAAATTTCCAGAAAATGGTTAAGACTCTGCGTGATTCTCTGAGCAACACCACATCCAGCTTCTTCTCCTCGCGCCGCCTTCAAACTTTCTCCTCCTTTTTGACCATCTTAACGTCTGAATCACTTTCCATAATCATCATATTAATTGTAGCATTTTGAGTCAGTTTTCCAAACGGATTTTGGCTCATCTCCACCGGATCAACGAATAATATTCTAGAGGCTTCAAAGCTCAAAAGGTCCTGAAATGTGCCGGAATTGATCGTTTTGCTTCCATTGATCACCAAAATATCTACTTAAGGATAATTAACCTGAAACGATATGTAAAGGAGTGAAATAATGACGAATGCTTGGAAAATTATTAGAATTCATAGATGATAGAGCGAATAATTCGTTTGTAAATTGACTCATCAATATATCGATCTCCTTTTTCATTCTAAATGTCCGTTTTGTTAAAGGCGTACTTGTTTAGGGGAGGCAAAAGTTAAAGCTTGTGCATGGTTTCATACTTGGTCAAACTTCATTTCATTAAACTCCGGACACACTTTTATGATTAAAAAAATAATAATTCATTTTTTACATCTCATTTGGAGTTCACAATAGTGGGTGAAAATAAGTAAACTAGTCATTTTAAATAGTTGATATTAGCTGAGGTCGTGTGAGATGAGTGTGTTTTGTAAGATCTAACAAAAATTGTTTATCTTTAAAGTTAATTTTTAATTCAACTGAGTGTTTGGACTATGAAGACACATGTACAATTGAATTTGACAATTCTTTGAGATTAAATCTTGCCCGTTAAATTATTATAGATCAACAGTTGATCGATCATATCCTACAGTGTTGCAGTGAACTGTATTTGTCCTATTTGAACTTAGTCATGATACTATGATTCTCCCATTATAAATGCATTTTGCTGTGTTTTGTCATGAAGAATAAAAAAAGAGAACATTCAAAATGCAGTAATACTTACTCTCTTATTAAATTTCTCAGCCTACTTTCTCATAAAAACCACACCTGTATAAACACTTTTGTCCATAACATTTCTTTCCCTCGATAAAAGAATAAATAATTAAATACTTTGACTTTTTTTTACAATCATCTCATCGTGGATTTACTGCTCATGTGTCCATGTGTTAATGTTTGGATACATGAGATACATTACGCAATATACCCACAAACAAATAATATATAAATAAATTTCAATGTAAAGCAATTACCTGACAATTTTTATCAACTTTTCCCATCACCCCTATATAATCCCCTCTCTCTTACTCAACTCTATTCACAACACAAACCCAAGTTCTAACCATCCACCCTCCTCTCCCTTATCCTTTTCTCTTTGATCGTCTTCCCGCTCAGGCAGCAGCCATGCTTACCAAGGATGAAGCTCGCACCATGGTCGGCATCCTAGGTAACTTCCCGGTCCGATCCGACCACACATGCGATGTGGTTTCTTTTATCAAATTTTCATAGTGAAAAAACATGCATGGCCAGTTTGATGTAAGGCTGATTTTGGCACTTGATTTTCACATTTCAGGAAACGCCATCGCCCTGTTCCTGTTCCTGTCTCCTGCGTAAGCATCAAGCCTATAGTACATCTGTTGTGCCGTTTGGCTGCGAAAATGACCATGTTACCCCTCAAGTCATTTTTACATTTTTTGACCTCAATCTTCTGAGCATGCACACATAGACTAATCACAACTTTTGTTAAATGTGAATTTTGAAACCAGGCCAACATTTATTACAATCTGGAAAAAGAAATCCGTGGAGCAATTTTCTCCCATTCCATACCTAGCAACATTTGTCAACTGCATGGTTTGGGTTCTCTATGGACTCCCAATAGTCCGACCAAACAGCACTCTTGTTGTCACCATAAATGGCACTGGTGTCTTTATTGAAGTTGTGTTCCTTTCACTCTTCCTCCTCTACTCCACTGGAAAGGCCCGTAGCAAAGTAGTCTCGATCGCTATCGGGGAGATCATTTTCATCGCAGTCCTCGCCGTGTTAGTCCTGACTCTGGCTCATACGCATGAGAAGCGGACTTTAATTGTCGGAATCATATGTATTGTCTTCAACATTGGGATGTATGCCTCCCCCTTATCCGTCATGGTATAGTAAATGCAGGCGGAATTCCTGCAAAGTTAACTGTGTTTTTTTTTTTCTGAATATTTATGTTTATTTATTTTAATATGAAATATTAATTTGTGCATGAGAATGATGTGTTCGTTGGTTTGGCTTTGGTGAGTGCAGAAGATGGTGATCACCACCAAGAGCGTTGAGTACATGCCTTTCACCCTCTCATTGGCTTCTTTTGCTAATGGTGCTTGCTGGTTGTGCTATGCCCTCTTCGATTTCGACCCTTTCATCGCGGTATAATTTCATTCCAATTTTTTTTTATTAATTTCTAAAATTGAAAAAAAAAAGTGTCCAAAACAAGTATGTTATTACATTGAAGTTCTTAGATAAGAAAAGAGGTATGACTTACCGGCCAAGACGAGAATTTTGGAATAAAGTAAAAAAATTGATGGATGGATGGATAGAATGGAGTGTGGAATTAGATAGAGAAATGGAACATGATATATATGACATATGGCACGTGTCAAAAACATTTCAGGCGACAAGAATTCAATGATTGTGCTGTCATTCTTTAGTTGGTGGGCCATGGTTTAACTGACTTTGCTTTGTTACAGGTACCTAATGGGCTTGGAACGTTGTTCAGCGCGGCCCAACTGATACTCTACGCAACGTATTACAAGTCAACACAGCGTATAATTGCTGCAAGGAAGGCTAAAGAGCTGCATGCCGTTGACTTGACAGAAATAGCCGTCAGCGGTGGGTCAAAGAGAGTCAGCGGAAATGTACAATCCATTTGATAAGTGTCTAGCCATATGCCAGGAATGCAGACATGTGGTCAAGGGCTTGTCTGCAAGTTATATGTTTTGATATTATTATGAACTAACGTTCAAGCCTCCATGTTTTTGAGTATGTCACATTATAAATAATACAATGTGACACTTCCGTTGGCCTTGGATTTTCGATGAGGCTTTTATTTGAAATGAGAACTTTCCCTTTTTTTAGTCTTTTTTACAGTATCGCATCTTATTCGTACAACCAGTATATTCTGAATAATTACATGAAAATATTACTTTAGTTTTTATCAGTTGAAGCAATGATTTATCTAGTAATATTGTAACGACAAAATGATACAGTTGAATTTGATGGATTAAGAGTTAGGATTGAAGTTTTTTTTTAATTAATTGGAACGCTCGTTTTATATAAATGAAATAATTGATACTGACAATTCATAAATCATATAATTTTTTACTATTTTTTTGTGATACAGTTCATTGATTCATGAAAGAGTACATGACTCGATACATGAATAAGAGCACTAGCACAAATGGAAAACATGCACAAGAGCATCTTCAACGCCATAGATTACTAAATAATCCATTTAGTCTCTCACCAAACTAGACCCAAAGGTCACCCTATACAACCAAAAACTAACTCTAAGATGACATGAAAAAAGCATAAAATCATGAAACTTCATATGCCTTCTTGGACTCCTCCGCCATCAAAGCTCTCTCAAATCCAGACCGACCTTCAAGGTGTACTCTGAGGTAAAAAAAACCCGGTGCCAATATTCAACCGATGCGCCTCCATCAATCTCTACTGTACAGGACACCAAGGAACACAATGCCAAGGATATGAGAAACCTTCAATCATCATAAAAGAGCCCAAAATTGACATGCTGATAGGATCGGGGTTAGTTGTAAAACTAGTCTAGAAACTGTGAGGAACCTAGACTACGTTCGCAGGTTCTTGTACT
>JAWWMW010098885.1:0-11097 GCA_035048345.1 Echeveria elegans
GCATCACATAAGTCAAATACTCCAAACTTAATAAAAACTCGTTCATAAAATCAGTAGGAAATCATTCAATCATTCATAATATCAAAGGATTCATCAAACCCTTGTCATCAAAAACACTACTCACTCATGGTGAGTGAACTACAATCCATGAAATAAAATGAAAGTAAAAACAAGGAGAGTTTAGAAGTGTTCAGGATTTTTGTCGGGTCTTCAAGGTGGCGCGCCTTATTCTTCGTTCTTCGTGGTCGAGCAGCGCCCCAAGAGGGGAACTTCCTCTGATTTTTGTGTGGCTCTATAGCCTGTGAAAATTATGTTTTTGAGGGAGTATGAGACTCCTTTTATATTGTGTGCTCAAGAGTAACTCCCCTCCATAATGATTTTCCAAAAGTAACTCCCCTCCATAATGTGGAATTCCAACCTTCTCATTTTTTGTTTTATTGCACCAATTGAATCCCCCTCATAAAGTTCAAAGGCTCCTGACTTTTAATTCTTGAATTATTTTGGTCCAATTGGTTGCTTCCCAGTTTGGTTTAGTCAAGATTCTTGGTTCATTCGAAAGGCTCCCTTAACGCCCGAATCACTTTTTGACGTAAACAGAAACGTTTTAGCATTTGGAGTCTACTTTCCAACGTAATTTGTTTCGTCTCAATCCGATATCGGATGCTCCCTTTGGAATTCTCCAAAGGTCAAAAGGTCAAAACTGTCAGTTTCGGTCATGAAGTCTACTCGGTCGAATGGGGGTTGGCTCGATCGAGCCAATGGCTTCTGAGGAGTCAGCTCGATCGAGTGAAGTGTTTCTTATGGGTTGACTCGATTGAGTGAGATTTGGCTCAATTGAGTGACCTAAATTGAAATCAGCCTTTATGGTCTTCATAAAAGTTGTTGATCTTTGAATTAGCTTTCCAACACACTTTGTTTCACCTCAATCGGACAACATATGCTTCCTGTGGAAGCTTTCAAAGCACTGAAGGTCCGAAAGATCCATAAACCGCCTATTTTACTCCATTTAGTCTCGTTGTTGCTATGTTCTTCTCTAAACTTCTACAATCATCATAAAATGTGTTTTATGTCTAAAATAGTTACGTGAGTGTAGAATATGACCACTTTTAAATGTATAAGTGAAGAATACAAGCGAATAATTGTATAATTAAATATTAGACCATTTTAACACCGATCAGAAATATCGTAGCAAATATATTCAAAGAGACAAATTCTTCTAACATTCCTTTTTGCAAGACCAAAGATTTTTCTCTCTCTACATGTCACAATTCAAGTGCTACTATTCATTAATCGTTTTTTTCCGATGAATATTCATTAATCGTTAAGACGTGACAAGCATTTAGTCTTCTTGTACGATATCATTTGTTATGTGCTTTATTTGGTCGGCGCAAAACATGTATCCTAAGGCAATATCTTGTGGTCTTACCTTCATCTTGGCATCCATTCATTAAGTGGAGAAATTAAACGGTGCATTTTGTCTCCCACTTAATCTTCTTAATGAGTGGTCACTGCAGACATCGTCTTCAACTTACCCACAGTTAAGTACCTAATGAATGTAATTGAATTGTACACACATTGGAGAGAGTGTAATCTGTTAATATATTCTTCATCAAGAACTAGTCATTAGCGCACTTGCATTTCCCCCAATGTGAAACGGTCAATCTGTCCTTCAAGATATTTTATGAGAGTTGGAACCTTCTCATATGAATACACCACATGTCATATAGATCTTCAAATCAATATATAATATTTATACTTCAGTGGCAAGGGTTCGCTTCCGCAATGTAAGTAGCTTGCTTTAGCTTACTTGCCATTCGTTTCAGACCTCGCATCAGGATTTGCTTGAGCGAATAAGGACACATAAATACACACACCAGAACTCCCCCTGAATATGCACTATTTGTAATGACATGCTTCATTAAATTCTGATGAGCCAAAATCTTATAAGTTTTCCATGCTTAAAGTTGGTACTTCAGTTTCAGTTTTGTTATAATTTTGAAATAAACAGAACAGAATTGACACGTTTCAGGTCCAAAAGCACATTCACAAAAATTTATACCCCAAATAGCTAAATATGCAGAAAGGAAGCATTTCAATGGATAATGGTTAAAAAATGACATAAAATGGACCGAAGATTGGCATTACGCGCATGTAGGCCGTGTCATACCTTTCACGCCCGTGATGCTGTGCTTTTTTACCCAGGGTCACTGCTGGCCGTGACAGGTGTTTCTACCCATGATCACGATTGCGACGACCGTGTCACAGCTAGAAGGGGTTTTGGGGGCCAGAACGTATTAAATGTCAGAAATGCTATAAACACTATAAAACAACGACAAATAGCGTCCACTCTAAATCAATCAATATGGTCGCTAAATCACAAAATGGACGCTAAACGTGGATGCTAAAACGTTGGTCGCAGATGACATTTAGCGACCACGTGGATGCCAAATTAGTGGCCAAAACATTTAGCGTCCACGTGATCGCAAATTGAATTTAAATATAAATATTTTATTTTAATTTTTTTTAAAAATAAATAAAATAAAATTAGTGTACGTGTGGTTGTTAATTTTATTTATAATTCTTTTAAAAATATTTCAAATTTAAATATTTTATTTTCAATTTCTAAAAAAATACTATTAAATTAGCTACCACGTGATCGCTAGTTTTATTTATAATTTTATTAAAAAAGATTTTGAACATAAATATTTTATTTTTAATTTTTAAAAAATTAAAAATAATAAATATTTTGAATTTTAAATATTAAGTAATTGAAAATCCTTCGTGAATAACGTTAATGATTTTCTCAAAAAACAATAAAATAATTAATTAAATAAGCTAAAATAACAATATAATTAATTAAAAATATAAACCTTAATAACAATAAAATACAAACAAAAATAATTTGGTAAACAATATAATTACTAAACAATATAATGAGTTTGAGAAATGATGTGGTGGTGGCGGAGTAGAGTATAAGGAATGACGCGGCACGTTGTAAGTTGATGGTATGATTTGGTGATGTGAATTAGCGTTTTATCGTCCACGTGATCGCTTATTTTCAACTTGGCGCGTTTTATGTCAAAAATATGCGTCCACATGATCGCTAATTTTCAACTTGGCGCTTTTTATGTTAAAAATTAGTTACCACGTGGTCGCTAATTTTTTTTTATATTTTTAAAATTCAAAATAAATTTTTTAATATTTATTTTTAAATAAAATTAGAATTAAATTAGCTACCACGTGGTCACTAATGTTTATTTTTTTAAAAAAACTAAATCAGCTACTACGTGGTCGTTAATATAATTTTTAAAATATTTATAAATATTAAAAATTATTTTTTAAATAATTTAAAAAAATTCGAATTATATTAGCTATCACGTGATCGCTAGTATTTATTTAAAAAAATAGAATTAAATTAGCTACGACGTGGTCGCTAATATAGGGTTTTAAACATTTTTAAAAAATTCAAAATTAATTTTTAAATTTTTCTAAAACAAATAGAATTAAATTAGCTATTATGTGGTTGCTAATATTTATATTTAAAAATTAGAATTAACTTAGCTATCATGTGGTCGCTAATATAATTTTTTAAACATTTTTAAAATATTCAAAATTAATTTTTAAATATTTCTAAAAAAATTAAATTAGCTACCACATGATCGCTAATGTTTATTTTTTAAAAATTAGAATTAAATTATCTACCACATAGTCGCTAAAGTTTACTTGTTTAAAACTAAGAATTAAATTAGCTACCACTTTTTTGTTAATATAATATTTTTAAAAAATCAAAATTAATTTTAAATATATCTATAAAATTAGAATTAGCTATCACGTGGTCGCTAATGTTTTATTCTAGCTTTCACATGGTCGCTAATGTTTTATTTAACTTTTTTGACTTTTTGTTGTTTTTGACCATCTTAATATCTGAAACAATCTTTGAGCCCGACATACAAATATTAACATTTTGAGTCAGCTTTCTAAAAAAAATTATTTCGTCTCCATCGGATCACCGACAAATCATCTAGAATATTTCGAAGAACGAATGATCAAAAAACATTAGCGAAAGGCTAACCCTAACACCTAAACCTTAAATCCATAATCCTAACCCCTAAACCATAACCCTAACACCTAAACATTGAACCCTGAATCCGGAACCCTGAACCTTGAACCCTAACCCTTAACCCCTAAACCCTAACCCTTAACCCCTAAATCCTAAACCCTAAATCGTAAATCCTAAACCTTAAACCATGAACCCCGAACCCTGAACCCTAAATCCTGAACCTTAAGCCCTAATCCCCGGACAACGTGGTCGCTAATTTAATTCTAATTTTTTAAAATATTTAAAAATTAATTGTGAATTCTAATTAGAGACCACTTGGTAGCTAATGTGATTATATTTTTTTTCTTAAAATAACATTAGCGACAACGTGGTAGCAAATTTAATTCTAATTTTTTAAAAATATTTAAAAATTAATTTTGAATTTTCAAAAATATTTAAAAAATAATATTAGCGACCACGTGATAGCTAATTTAATTTAATTTTTTTTAAAATATTTAAAAATTAATTTTTAATTTCAAAAATATTTTAAAAAATAATATTAGCGACCACGCGGTCGCTAATTTAATTCTATTTTAAAAAACATAATAATTAATTTTGAATTTTCAAAAATATTTAAAAAATAATATTAGCGACCACGTGGTCGCTAACTGGAAGCTATTTTTTTTTGTCAATTTTTCACGCGCAAAATAGCATCCAATTTGGCCTCTGCGTCCACATGGATGCAAATTTGGCGTCCACTGTTTATTAGAGACCATGTGAATGCTAATTTGTGTCCAAAATGGATTGGACGCTAAATTGCCAGATTAGTGTACTGAAAAGGACACCTTGGGATGAGGTTCTCGAAGCTTTTTGGGGACTGGATCAACCCACTCTATATAAGCAGTGATGGAGTCAGAGATTATAGTAGTACGACATCTCTTCTCTTCTTGTATTTCCTTCTAAAATATGACTTGTGTTTCATTCTTTAACATGCGTGAGTGTATCCCTCTGTGTTTCTGGGCACTATGGACCAAAACTATCGTTGAATAATGAAATGATTTTGATTCATACTTATCGTAGCAAATAATGAAGTTCTTATGTTGTTAAGATAGTTCATGAATGTGAGCGAGTGGTTGTTTGTAACATAGATAACATGAGCATGTATTGATGATACTTCATATGATTTTGGCATATTAAAGAGAAGGTAAATTAACCAAGTATTTGTCTATCAATAGATGGTTTAGTATTTGATGAGCCAAAATCTTATTGGTTTTTCCGAGCTTAAAATTGTTAGTTCAATTCAAGGTTTTATTGCGTTTTTTGAATAAACTGGGTGGGATTGAGACGCTTCAAGTTCAAAAGCACGTGTATGGTATTTTAAACCCAAAATGGCTAAAGATGCGAAAAAGAACCATTTTGAGGGCACAATGGGTAGAAATGGTGAAGATTGAACAAGATAACCAAAGTTGGGCAACATGTGCGTGTAGGTCGTGATGCGTTTCTACCCAGGATCACGCCTGTGTAAGATGTGAAGCATTTCTACCCATTGTCATTGGCCGTTTAGGCCGTTTCATGACCAAAGGAGTATATCATGGTCGTGAACTCTGATCATGACTGTGAACTTCAATCACGACCGTGGTGGCATTGTTCATGCCCAAAACATATTAAATTACATAAATGTTATAAAAAGAGGCCTTGGCGGTGAGATTTGGAGAGCTTTTTTTGGAGAGGGGATCAACATATTCTATAGAGAGGGATTTCTAGAGAAGAACTTGCATTCTGGAGGCGACGAAGGGTTCGAAGATTAGAGTAGTTACGGACTGGCGTTATCTCTTTTTTTCTTTTATTTCCTTCTTGACTATGACTTTTGCTTTATTCTTTTGCATGAGTGAATATTAACCTTTTGTGTTTCGGGATACTATGGATCCACACTATCGTTGAATAATGATGTGATTTTGATTCATACTTATCGTAGCAAATAATAAAGTTTATATGTTGTTAAGATAGTTCATGAATTTGAACGAGTGGTTGTTTGTGACAAAGATAACCCGAGCATGAATTATTGGTATTTCATATGACTTTGACAAATTTACCTTAAGTCACTTTTAGCAAGTATTTGTGTGTGAATAGTTGGTTCAGTATTGTTTTGACAGGAACCTTTATTCCGATAGACTATGACAAGTGATGCATGTGTTATTATCAGTTATGGTAAATCGGCCATATTGTGAGAGGCTTGTGTTAATATCCGCATAATGACATACCAGACATGTATGAATTACATGTTCATGTAGACATGCGGCGAAATATTTAGAAAGTTATTATCCATAGTATGCAAATGAAGAAGTTCTTACCTACATGTATAAAGCTTTGTTTCAATTCAAATAGTTGGTGAAGTAGGATCCCAAAACGTTCTCTCATGGATCAGAAAACCCTTTAAATGGAAGTTGATTTTCATAATCCTAAGCTCAAGCGAAACTCAAAAAAAGGTTCCACTAGATAAGTCTAAGCTTGTTCTTAAACGGCGTACAGGGTTGGTCTAACTCCATGAATTGATAAAACCTAATTAAACCATTGGGGTTTATTGACAAACTTAGCTCTACGTGGGTGGTTTTAATACATCATTTGGAGTAATTTGTAGTACATTTTACATTGTTTGTAATAATAATGCAGACAATTCAGTGATTAGTATTGGTAGGCAAACGCCTAAGTTGGGATAGACTATGACTTATTGGCTAATAATGTGTGTGTTGTGATTTGTTGTGGTATATATGACACATTGTGAGAGCCATGTGTTGTGATTGCATGTGTTTTGATTTGCATAAATGGTATATCAGACATGTTTGATTAATTTGTGGCCGCGAGACATTCATGCAGTTATTATCCATATTATGCAAGTGAAGAAGTTCTGAGCTACATGTAAGTATTAGTATTTCAATTCAACATAGTCGGTGAGGTGGGATCCCTGGAACATTCTATCATTAAGAAGAAAACATCATAAATAGAAGTTGATTTACCTAATCCTAAGCTAAACTTAGACTCAAATCAAAGGTTCAACTAGATAAGTCTAAATTTGTTTTCAATCGGTGTGTAAGGTTTGTCTCATTTTATGGGTTGATAAAACCAATTTAACCATTGGGGTTTGTTCGCAAACTTTGTTCTACCTGGGTGGTTGAAAAACATCATTTAGAGTAGTTCGTACTATATTTTACATTGTTAAAAATAATGGGGTACATATACTTTTAGCAAAAACAAGTTCCAATCGGTAGTAGTAATTAATATGTTGATAGACGAGAAACTTCCACTCTTGTATTTTAAGTTTCTTGGATAGTTTGCTCAATGAGCAAGATCAACTTCATTGTTGCCTAGGCAACTTCATTGTTGCCTAGGCTACACATGGGTAGCATTGTAGATCTCGCTTGAAGCTTCTCCAATCCTCACATAGTTCTCACATGAACTTGATTACCATTTGATATGCTCAAGCAAGCTCTTTGTTCATTCAGGTTATCTTTGTGATATAAATACGCATCCCCCCTGGATATGATAATCCATTCATAATGCACTCCATCTTTTAAGTGCACATGTAGACATCAAACATACTTGCTTCAGCAAGTGTTCTGCAACTTGACTCTTTCCAAAACTATGTCACCAAGTACTTCCATTTGCCAAATGAAACTTCTGATTGATCATGACATGTTTATCAACGAACACGTCCATTGCATTTTTCTTCATAAGATCATCACCAAATTTTGTTGTAACTCTTTATAATCAACAGTTGTAGCCATTGCATTTTGGTCCAAGAGTTACTTTAATAGAAGCACTTATCAATGTATATACTTATCAGCATAAGTGTCATACATATCAAGAGAGCCCTTGCATAAGATGAGACTTGCATATTCTTGATACAAGAGATATGGTCGCCATCAGTTGAGATCACAATGAAGCGTTTGGCTGGAAGCATATCTCATTAAGAGATACTCTGCTCCAGAAGTTGTTGCACCAATTATTGTATTGTGCATTGAACAACTTATCTTCGCTTCAGATGTTATTGCACCAGTTGTTGTGTTTGTGCAGACATAATTCCTTCAGTAAGTGTAACAAAAGTAAGTACACGGAGCAGTTGCTACAAAGCAAGTACACGGAGCATTAGAGGCTATATGGTCATTATTTCATTACTAGACACTGAGTTTCGTTGTCAAAATCAATTTTCTATAACGAGAATATATTGTTTAAAATATAAAGGTAAATGTATAAATATTAACCTTTTGTTTTATTCATCGAAAAAAATACGGAAATAAAATGAAATGTAAATTGTAATGGAAATGATCTTCCTAGGGAAACTTGAAATGAAAATTATTACATCGTGTTATATGATTAATGCTACGAAAACTAACACTTTACTATGTTCAAATTACTTGCTGAGTGGGAGGAAAGGTCGATGAGGTTGGAACTTGGAATCAATTTATATACGCCTTAAAATAGGGGTAACAGTTGCACGGAATTAAAATCAGATTCAGGAAATTATTGAATTCCACGTTTGATGGAATATTTGCACATTGTAGCAACAATCTACTGCTGAGTCAACGCTCCTCAATGAGTTTGAAAACATTGTAGCAACAATCTACTGCCGAGTCAATGCTCCTCAAGCTTGTGTTTCAGTGAACGAAGGTTGTTTAGTTGCCCTTAATTGAGTGATATGTTGTCCATTACAGATATAACAAACCATTACAGCTATAACATGTTGATTGAATTTCTTATAACTCATTATAAATGAAAATAAACAGATCATCAAATCTATTTACCGAACACAATAGATACCGCATACTAAACAGTTAAGTGTGATGTAATTATTTAATTTCGTACGGTAATATGCATCTCACTTACAGTAATATGCTACGAGAATATACAGCAGGATTGCGCCGATTTTCAGAGTCAACTAATTCTAAATCGTGTCCGCGTAGATTTTGTGAGTAAAAGATTTGATAATACAGCCACAAATTAGGAAATAAAATAGATTAGGAAATTAATTACCAGCTAGTGTAACGGCACGTAATAGCTGGCTGTGCGTGATTTTGCAGCGAAATACACAATTTCTAAATTTATTTACAACGGCTATTTGGATTTGTTAGATCAGTATATATAACTCACACCATATCAATTTACAACTATCTCTCTCTTCTTACGTCTCTTGCGATTTTCATAGAAATTAGGGTTTGGGGCGATTAGCAAAATGAGGGGTTCCTTCCGTGATGCTATTGCCGGTTTGTGTTTATATATATGGTTCTGCGATTCTTATGTATGTTTTTCGAATTTACAACTATCTCTCCCTCTCTTCTTCTTCTCTCTGTTGTGTTTTTCATTGAAATTAGGGTTTCAGAATTTGGGGCGATTTGCAAAATGAGGGTTTCCTTCCGGGATGCTATTGCCGGTTTGTGTTAATATGGTTCTGCGATTCTTTTGTATGTTTTTCGAAATTACAACTATCTCTCCCCTCTTCTTCTCTCTGTTGTGTTTTTCATTGAAATTAGGGTTTCAGAATTTGGGGTGATTTGCAAAATATGGGTTTCCTTCCGGGATGCTATTGCCGTTTTGTGTTTATATGGTTCCGCGATTCTTTTGTATGTTTTTGGAATTTGGTTGATTTTTGAAATTAGGGTTTTTAGTTCAGTTTTCCTTTGGTTACGTTTTTGCTTTCCGTTTTTGTATGTTACATTATCAATTGCATTGAAATTAGGGTTTTGATCATTTGATGTGATTTTTGAAATTTGGTGTGATTTTTGGAATAAGGTCTATGTAATTTTGAATTGAGGATGAGATGAGTGTTTATGTTAATGTAAGGACGTATTAATTTCTGCAGATTGTTTGCTTTCTTCAAGAATTGAATAGTGTTCATAATATGCAAGATGTCCGTATGGCATGACGAATTAACCCCTTTTTCAGATCTCAAACGCGTTATTTCAGAATCTTCGATCTTATGCTAACATTGAGTGGTAACTGAATACCTTTCGTTTTCTGAAAGCTAATATGATAAGGGATTTTCAGGTAGCTTCCATGCTCTGCTATCTCTTGAGTGGCCATGACAAGCTGCTATCAATTTGGCACGAGAAAGGTCAGTTGCTTTTCCAGGTTATTGATTTGGAATAGGAAATATAACTGGCGTTTGTGGTCTCCAATCTATTAACTTGCTGATGTAGAATTTACGTTAACTTTCACTTTTTGTAAGCTGATACTTGGCAAGGGAAATCTTTACATCTTTCAAATTCTACAAGCTTTACCTTCGTTTCAATTTGGTATGAGAAACTTGAATAGTTTTCATTTTCTGCTAAACATACGGGTTGACCTTTGAATAGGTCCCAAGGTGAGTATGAAACTCCCTTACATTCCACTTCAACTATTCATAGCTTGCTAATAAGTCACAAGCTGTTGGTGTTTCGGTTTCGACAGTCTCGGATATCTTGATTATTAATTCTCTCCAGAGTTTCGGTTGGACTTGGGGATGGCAAAAGAAAATTCTACCTGTGCTGGATCATGAACATTTTTGCACAATAACTCAATAAGGGGCTGTATCACTTTCAGATTGAATGCTTTGTGGAGTTTACTGATGCCATGATAAAGCCTCCCAACTTGGATCTACAGGTTGGTCAAATCATTGAGTATTAGTGAACTACTTTATGATCATACTTATAGTATCTTCACTTTCTTTCATGTTGTAGTAGTTGATGTAGCCTTCATAAAGACAACGCCTTGCTTATTATTATAAACGCCGAGTCGCTGACGCTGACGGGAGGTATGATGTAGGAGCATTACTAAACCAACTGAGGGATGATCACTCATATTCCACTATGGTGAGGATAAACGTATTTTAGTCCTAATATGTCAGCCTAACGTGTTTACTGAATTTCTTTTCTGTAGGTGCCATCTATTTGCACACAGACATATGCAGGCCATGGAGTGTTAGAACTCCAGTTAATACACATCTAAATGATAAGCCAAGTCGACTATTTCTGTACATTTTCAATTCTTGGCACCTCTATAGTTCCTGACACAAGTTCCTTGTTTTG
>JAWWMW010098895.1:0-11096 GCA_035048345.1 Echeveria elegans
AATCCTGCATCAACAAAATCCGACCCAAATTTTAAACACTCGACAGGAATACTTTCTAATACAACTACAACAAACCAAAAACCAAACAAAATAAATAAAATCAACCAAATCCTAAACCTTTAATTATATGCAATCCTAATCCATATTCAACTATCCTACCACACTCCAATTACATTATTGTTTGATCAGTTCCACAACATGGAAACATACTCGAGCGTGTGTTTGATCAGTTCCAAACCCAAGCCTAATCGAAATGAATGAAACGAAACAACAGATCGAGGCGCAATAATCACGAAATGCAATACAGAATTGAAATCGTGAGAGTTTGCGGATCGATTGGAGATGGGACTTACGCTCGAGTTGATTGGTTGGAGATCGGAGACGCGGAGCGAACACGCGATGTGCGTCGATAGTGGAAAAGCGGAGGAGTGGGGAGGAGAGAAATCGCTAAACGACGATTGAGATTTGAGAGGATGAAAGTTTGTTTTTGACGACGGTTCATCATGGGTATTTTGGTCATAGCAATGTGGCCATGAAAAAAACTAGCAATTAGGGGACTTGTGTTTTATTAACAGAAAGATATCAATTTCTTAAATCTTCAAAAAATTTAAATAAAACAATATATAAAAAAAACCCGTTTAGTTATACTTTAAATATAATATTACGGGTTCCGGAAATTTTCTATTTAATTTTTCTTGATAATATCAATAGATGCCTTTTTGCAAACTTTAAGTTTTTACGGATTCTTTTTGGTAATTCGATGATTAAGGAATGTTTAAATGTTTAAAGGTAAAAGTTGAGTGTTATGAGTCTTTTCTAGCAATTTGTCCATATTTAAATGATGAGTCCGGTTCTGGTAAGAATAATGTTTATGATGATAACATAAGAACTAAGTATATATATTAATTTTAGATATGTATATGTATTTGGTTGAGAACTTGAGATGAAAGGGAGTATTTATAAATATGTTTAGTTCAGAAGTATAAAACAAAATTTTCAACATAGGCAAATTAGACATAAATTGTGAATTAGTTTCCAATGAATAATGCACCGCAATATAGGGAACCAGATCTGGTGCAGCCACTTCTTTCGTCTTTTCGGTACAATTCTTTAGTTTATATCGAAATCAGATTCTAAGCCGAAGGGTTCCGAAAACGGGTACGAAGTTACGGTTCAGTTTAAAACAACACTGAACAAAATAGATTTGACATTTGCTTCTTATGGGGCTTGTTGTGAATACATTACTTGTCCGTTGAAAACGTTCTATATATCGTTGGAAATCTGATTCAAAGATCTACAATTCTTTAGTTTACGTTAAAATCAGATTCGGACCCGAAGGATGCCGGAAATGGGTGCGAAGTTACGGTACTGCGAGTGGCAGTGCAGCATCAGATCAGAATGCATTGTTTTCACTTGCGTTCGACAACTACACATATCTCTCTAATTTCCCTTAATTATTTATTTTCAAGAAACAAATAGGCGAAACGAGTTATGATTGAGCGGTTGACATCTTGAACATGATCCAAGAGGTTACAAGATCGATTCTTCATAATAACATAATTCTCCCCACGAGCTGCATGGAATTTGTTTATTCTCCCCCATAAATTTGAAGAGATGAAGATGCTCTTTAAAAATATGCGCACGTATAGAATTTAGAGAACTTCTTGTTTTCTGCCTAGTAGTAAATTCCTAGATTAATTTTTCTTTAAAAAAAAAACTCAAATGAAGCGCATTGAGGTGAACTGAAATTTACAACCGAAAATCAACACACCAAAACTGAGTACTTATGCAAGGTTGGGTTGTTGGTTTAGCTTTGGAAAACCGAGAGATAGAGCAGCCCTTCGCGTCCGGTAGCTTTGGAACTTCTTGTTTTATCCTTAAACTTTCTCTTCCTGCAGATCCTTCGCGTCCGGTAGCCGATGACTCCATCTCCTCACGCTCTGGTTGACGAGGAGCCCGATGACTGGCTTCCTCCTGGATGGACCGTCAAATCCAAGATTCGTCACAACCGCAAAAAAGATAAAGTATTTCACTATTTCCCTTATCCGATTGTCGATTTTTTTTTTCACTTTTAGTTGCAGATCGGAGTCTCGCTTTATTTCTTTGTCATTTCAAGTATGATATAATGATGATTTGCTTAATTAGATTCCTTAGATTAGGATTTATTTGCTGCACCTTTTTCTAGGGTTGTTTCTGATTTCCAATTTTACTGCTCTATGTTCAGCATTGATGAGATATATGATATTTCAGGAGTAAATAATATGTTAGAATTTGATTCGTGTAAAAACCACTATATTTGAGGTGATAAGCGTCTGGAAACTGTTTAGGCTTTTTTTCCCTTTTCTTCCGGGTGTGCTACCGACCCTTGCATTCTGGGATGGTCTATTCTGTCGTTCCTTGTAAAATTTATTCTGATTCATGGTGATTATTTAGTTTTCTGGAAGCTATTACTGCTGCCTTTTTAATGTTAACTAAGATGCTCTGTGTGATATTTCAACAGTTTTACTTTAGTCCATCTGGGCAGCGATTCAACTCCAAAGTCTGGGTCTGCCGTTATCTCGGTCTAGATCCTAAAACTACTGGTAGTAGTCCGCAACCAAACGCTCCATGTGTACTGTCAAATTCAACTGCTGTTGGTTCAAATGTAAGTATGGAATTATGTATACTGAAGACTCCTAAGAAAACTGTTACTCCAAAGATAAAATCTGTTGTTCAGCCTCAGTCTACACCTGAACAGAGCGTAGGCCAAAGCGGGGGCGGTGACTATTTGCCGGGAAAGGTAACATTGTGTTGAACCCGTAAACGGCAACTTGTTTATTTAAAGAGCTTTTTTTACCGAAACAACGGGTCTGGAACTTCTCGTATTTGTCGCAAATGTTATTGTAGGTTTATTTTGAGAGGCTTCCAGCAGATGGATTACCCCCAGGATGGATCAAGGAACACAAAATTCAGAACATACGCGGTAAAATTCGAAGGGATCCGGTAATTATTTTGATCTGAAGTTGACCTCTTACATGGATGCCATGACCATTGACCACTTCATTTCACTTAGTTTTTTTTCACATGTGTTTTGCTTCAATCCAGTCTATTCCTCTTTTTTTGCACAAATTTACTAGAATTTTTCAACTCCACTGTTTCTTTACTAACACTCCACTTGTCTCTCATGCATGCAGTTTTTTACTGATCCTGTTCACGGATATGTATTTCGCTCCATGAAAGATACTCTTCGCTACATTGAAACCGGGGAGCCAGGAAGGCTTGCAATAATACCAAAGGTTCTTATGAGTTGCATTTTGGACTTATTTATGTTTACTAGCACCGGAAAATAACATCTATTTAGAGAAATTTGGTTGCGTGTTGCCATATACATTGAGTGCCTGGGAATTTCCTCTTAGGGGTACTTAGGATTCTAGGGTCACATTTGAGATGTCTTAACTGTTGTGTGCATGTTGCTCATTGTTAGTGCTACTGCCTTCTTTGCCAATTAGACACAAATGTGGAAGGTTCAACGTGTGTGTTAGCTGGTGTTATGTCTGATCAATGACAGTTCCAACTGCTTGGTTAATATGTGTAACTTTCTGTTTGAAAGTGGCCTCATTATCATCCTTAAATGTTATATATGTTAGTTGTACATATAAAAGGAAAATATATTGAGTCATTATTACTGTATACACAATGATTACTGGTCTTATCCTCATGATTAAGCTTCATTTAAGAAAGACCATCTGGCATGCTCTTCGCAAGAAAAAGACAAGCAAACAAATTATGTTCATTTTCTTCAAAATTGCTGATATAAGAGGTTCTGGGCGGCCTTTTCTATTGTAGATAGTATCTGCTATGGCCATCCAGAATTTGATATTTGATTTCAATTAGCCAGTTTGAACCGTATTTTAGGCGTTGACGAATATCACGGCAATACATTGTTAGATGCCCACGTAGTAAATATTAGATAGTGTACCTGCTGATGCTCATAAAATGTAGACATTTTCTGTAAAGAAAAATATAATATAAATAAATTGCAAAAATATAGACTGTTGCTGTGTGTGTACCTTTGATTGACCTCCCTTTTACCATGAGTATCATCTGTTTTTTTTCTTTGTTTTCCAGTCCCCTGATGTTGCTGAAACTGTTAAAGTAGCTGGAAACAAAAGAAAACCACAGCTTGTTGATGGTCCAGCACGGAAATTAATCAAGAGCACTGCTGAAGAAAAAGATGGTACGCCTGCTTCAAACCATAGTAAGTTGTCTATTCCAAAATTGCATAAGAAACTAATTTCCATAAATTTTCTGTTAGCATGTTCTCTTGCCCACACTTTTTTGATTATAGCAGACGAGTAGGTGTATGCAAGAGGAGAGAAAATTCCTCTTTAGTCATGAAAGAAACCAGTAGGCGGTAACTGCAATTTCATCAAATGAGTCCTTTGTTTTTTAAGCTATGAATTTGCATTCCAACAAACAGCAATTGATTGTCTATAACAAAGTGCTTAGAAGTTTGTTCACATACCAGTAAATGTGAAAATGTTTTCCATAAGCTTACAATAATGGTCAAAATTTTGCAAGAACTAAAGTAAAGAAGCAAATGCAGGTACCATCAGGAAATCCAAAAAAAAGGGACAAGTTGACACTCGTAGTACAAAAGTAGAAAATGAACCTAGCTTACCTCGCAGATCTTCTGGACGTCTAACTGCTTTAAAAGAGAAACCTGAAGTCCAAATTACTGAACAAAGCACTAAAACAAATATAGCTGCTGAAGTGCCCGAGGCATTCTCTTCTGAGACAAGCAGCTACAAGAGCCCAGGTAACGGAAACAAAAGAGGATATAAGTCTCCCCTCTTAATGTCTTATGAGGAGTCATGGCTAGATCCTTGCATAGATTTTGCTGTCAAAACTCTGACCGAAACCCCTGCAACCGGGAAAGACCTCAGCGTGCAGGACTACTTTGGTCAGTCACAGGGGGAAGGCAATGGAACACCAGGACCTCCTGGATTCAGTTCCAAACGTGTTTCGCAAGCCGAATTCAGCAGTGGAAGTGAAAATGTACAGAAATCAGTTGGATCTGGTTCAAGTTCTAGGTGCAATTGGGTGAGGGGAACAGATAGGTCTCTGTTCAGGTGATAAGTGAACTTGCTAGCCATTAATGTAGCAGTTATCCTGGGATTACTTTTCTTCTTCTTCAGGGGGATGATGACTCTAGAGGTTAAATAATTTGTGCTCGCTGGCTTGGTGGCCTCATATTCCAGAGCTGTACCGTACTGTAACTGAGTTGTTGAAAGAAATCAGGGAAACGTCTGTATGCTTTTGCGGACAAGTGGAAAAAGAATTACTAAAGGAACTCAGGTCCCGATAGATTTTGATCTTTGTGTGATTAAATGTCGACTGTTTGGAGGGTTTATACACGAGAGTGGCTTGAACCACGGAGTCCTTGTTTCAGTTGATCTCTGTGGTGCCAAAGCCTCAACCTTCTATGGCTCCAAGCTAGAGAGCGTTTGTTCACTTCCTTTTGGTTCACAGTGTCTCGTCTTTTATTTTCTTATTATTGTCCTCATTTTACCTGATGTTCCTATCCTAAAGCAACTGGAGCAGTTGGGTAGTACCTTCCCTTACTCCGGATCAGCAATAATTAATTAGTCATTTATTCTCCGAAAGTGGATCAAGACATGCATCAATTACTATTTGTAATTAATATTTTTATTGATAAATAAACAAATGTGTTTATAAATAATCATATATAAATAAAAATTATTCACAATTTACATTTTATTTTTAATTAAAATCTAAAAGTTAGATATTCAATTAAAAATATATTATCATGACAAAATATAAATGATATGTTTTTAATGTGCATGTGAAATTTTAACTAGTTAGCTATGATTAATATTTGTAATTGAATTTTTAAATAATTAAGATATAGATATATAATTGATTAATTAATTTATTAACGTGCTCTTGAATTTTTAATTAATTAAATGTGATAATTTATATAATGCATGAATTTCTTATAACACAAAAGTACAATTATAAATGAAAATATATTATCAAAAAAAATTATAAATGAAAATGAATAGAATATCTAGCATTACGTAATAAAAAATCATATGCTAAAGCCTTCTGTCAATATAATTGAATTTTCAATATATTAAGTAAATATAACGATTCATAAATAATAGATAAATATATGTAATTGAATTAATTAATTTGTTAATGTGCATTGTGTGTTTTAAATAATTATTTAATTAGGTGTGATCACTAATATGTTGGTCCGGACTAACACATGGGGTAAGGGAAGATCCATTAATGGTCTTGATGGACCTTTAGAAGATCCAACCCAATCCACAGTCCAAATTGCTGTTTTGGAGAGAGTTCGAATGAATTTGTCGACACTGTTATCTTTAAGCTTTCTTTGGATGCGCCGCCGCCACAACTAGAGATGTCTTTATAACTCTTTACGGAAACTATCAAATAAAGTTATGTGAGGCCTTTAATGGAGGAATGAAGGAGGAACAAGTCCAACGAATATTTTTTAGGTTGTGGTGCTCACCTAACCCAATGGCACTGAAAGTGTATTATAAGTTACAGATCCTGAGTTCAATTCATGCTGGGTGTGAAAACAGTGAGACTTTAGTAGAGTGGTCTTTCTTGAAAGATAAAAATTCAGTTGGTGACAATTAGAAATTATGAGCTCTCATTTGTCACTAGAAATGTTTCAAAAGCTGTCACACGTTTCGCACATGGTTAATCTAACATTTTTTATAAGAGCATTTCCACCATGATCAAAAAAATCTACTCCCTCCGTCCCCTTTGATCTTCTTATTTGAGTTTGGATACAAGAATTAATGAATAATGAGAGTGTGAAAGGAAAAATAAGATAAAAGAGAGTGGGTGAAAATAAAGTAGGAATTAGAGTGTAATGTGAGAGATAAAGTAGAAGAAAATATTAAAATTAAAGAAAATATGAAGAACTTAACGAGAAGCTCCAAAAAAAATAGGAAGAACAACAGATGAAGGAAGGAGTATAATTCATATCTCTCTTCAAATTTATCTCTCATCAAATCATAATTCACAATCAATCTGATCATGGACATCCCATCATGTTTAAAAAGAAAAAAATAATTATTTTCTCCTAAAAACCATCAAATAAAAAATAAAAATATTCAAACATACATCAAAATTATGTCAAAATGGAATCAGTCTGTAGATTTAAAAAAGTTAAGTTGAATGATAATTTTTTTAGATATTAAAATTTTGTTATTTTAAGATGTAGCCGTTAAAATATCAAAATATGATAAGTACAAAGGTCTGACACATAACATGTAGCATGTTCCGTTTGATCGTAGTCTCATGCTCAAATCTCATTTTTGAGCATGAGTTGATTTTTTTCTTCAATGTATTATCACATGATCAAAAAATCATGCAAAAAAACTATGGTGGGGAATGCATATTCTTTTGATCATTTCGTATGATTTTTTTCCTATGATAAAAAAATCATAGTGAGGAATGCTCTGAGGTGGATTCTTATGTATATGTATATATGAAATCGGAAGTGAATCAACATTGAAAGTGGCAAATGGTACAACAACCATGGTGGTTGGATTAGCTCAAAACGAAGGTGTTGAACAATTTTGGATTTCTACTATAGAATAATTAATTTTGTTTGTCCAACTGTAAAAGTTTGTTGGAAAAAGTGTGAAGATAATGAGGGCGCGCCCCATTTTTTCAAGCCGTTTTTGAAGGTATTATGGGCCTCGAACTAAATACGTCAATTTATAAGAAAAAAAATCTTTGCAAGGTCTAGTATGAGATTGAATAGTCGAAAGTTAACAACTTATTAATATTGAATGAGATATTAACGCTCGAAGTTAAGACAAACCTATGTATTTGGTGAGTTCATTGGGAATGGATGCAAGTATATTTTGTGGTCTTATATCTCACAGCTAAGGTGATAGGACAAATGAATGTTTAAATATAAACCCAAGTGACTCTCTGGTAAGTTGTTATTCAGAGTTCTTTTGGAACAACTACGCGCCTCCATCAAGCATCATGAATGAGTTGAGATGACATATATTTTGGAAAATTTGTTATGAATAATCTCAACTTTCACTCATTTGCTGAGAATAATCCCAACTTTGGATTACTTCTAAATAATCGCAACTTTGATGGATGTTTGCTCGCAGCATACCCTTCTTAAAACCAATTCATAAAAAAATAACAAAAAAACTCAAAAACATTCAAAACTTTAGAAAACACTTATTAAAAAGTCATTCATTAATTTAAATTTTATTAAAACAATAATTATTTAAAAATAATTTTCTTTTAAATTAGTTTAATATCTTTAAAATTTATCAAAATTTTGCATAAAATTTTATTTAAAATACAAAAAGTAGTGACTACGTAATACATGTTTGATAAATTTGTTCATAAAATTTTGAATTTTTTAGTTTTTTTTTATGATTTTTTTTAAAAATTTTGAATTTTCCTTACTATATAGTTTACAAAGGTAATAGAAAATAGAAAAATGAGTCAAAAAATTCAAAGTTTTTTAATAAACTAATGAAAACCAATACCAAATAATCATATATTTTATGATATTTTTAATATAATTATATGCAACATTTGATAAAATTTGGAAATATTAAATTAAATTATAAAGTATTTATTTTCAAGGTATAATATTTTTATTTGAAACAAGAATAAATGGATGACTTTTTAATAATTATTTTCTGATGTTTTGAATATTTTTGAGTTTTTTTGTTATTTTTTATGAATTGTTTTGAATAAATAGATGATTACATTTAAGAAAGGTATGCTACGTGCAAAATCATCAAAGTTGAGATTATTTAGAAAGAATCCAAAGTTGGGATTATTCCCAACAAACGCATTAAAGTTGGATTATTCATAACAAATTTTCCTATATCTTTTGCCAAAAAATTACAATTTTTTTATGATTTTTGGACTTTCTATTTTATTATTAATGCATGCGCGTCTCAAATCTGCGTCGTTTTTTAGCATTAATTTGAGTATTACTAGGGTTTGTATTTTAAAACCTGCCTGACCCAGTCATTAAGAATGACGTTGCAAAAAACCGAGTCAAGCAATCCACGTTCCCATAATTTGAGGAGTTGCAATGACAACTTTTGGGAGAGGAGTGGCCGGAGGTTTCTCCAGATTCGGTGGCTCTTAGTTGTATAAATAGAGGTGCACTCTCTCCTGGAAAAAAATATCAATTGAAAAGCATCAGTGCAGCAGGTTTCTACTCTTTTATTTTTGCGAGTGATTTCGTGTGAGTGAGGTGATAGTAAAAGTTAGTCATTCCATTTGTCTTCGCCAATCGGTGTCCTTGATACAAGGTCCAAGTGTTGTATTTTGAAAGAATGATTGTCGAATCGAACCCAACATTGATACAAGGCGATACAGTTTTAAGGAGATTGCAAAACAAGCCTCTGTTTCTTATTCGATTTTGTATCTTCTCTTTAATTTCAATATTAATTAATCAGTCTTGTTTATGTGAGTTCCATTATTATTCAGTTATTGTACATCAATAATAGAAGGGTTAATTATAGAATAAAGATCCGTATTTGTAGCACTTTTTAGAAGACACACCCCTAGTGTTTTTGGTTTCACTTAAACGCCCGCTTGATTTCATCGTTAATGATTCGACACCCTCCCGTTACAATTAACGACAATTGACCTCTTAGTTATTTTAGATATATTAAGGGTCTTATTAAAATCCAATTAATAGAATCAGACCCCTACCCTTCTGATTAATACAATCAGACATCTTCCCTTCCAAACATACATCGTAAGTATGAAGTTCAAACTCTAGGTTTCTTGTTGTTGCAACTTGGGCACTTGTAGTGCTTAATATGCTCGGCTTCAGCGATCTTTAGGGTTTTTGATGATCAGTGGAATTGGGGATTTTGAGTATTAGAGTTTTGATGATTAGTTGAATTGGGTATACTGAGATTCGAAGGAGGTTTTGAAGCCAGTGAAGACTTCCGATCTGAAAATTTACAACGATGATGAGCCGTTAATGTCTCCGACTGCTGGACGACGGTTTAATCTGATTCCGAAATTGGATTACGAAAAACGACTTGAGAGCCTTGAGGATGAAGATTCGTTTTGAGGATTCTTCACCTACGTCGTTGTTTCCTCCTCTTACTCCCTATTTCTGATAATAACAACATCGGTGTGACGTTTTTGCCAGACGACGTTGTCATCTCTGCCGAGCGCGGATACCAGACGGTGGCGGTGTTGATGGAAGTCAAAGCTCCGGATGTGCAGACGAGAGGAAATGATAACCCGTCGTCGTTTCGTGCACCAGTTGATTTGGTTGCTGTTATTGACGTCAGCAGTAAATCGAATTTACAGACGACAAAATGAACAATTAAAGTTTTGATATCGTCGTTGTCATCCAACGACCGTCTCTCCATCGTCGCGATCTCGTTCTGCTCCAAACGTTGTTACCTCTCTCACGGATGACCGTCGGCGGCCGCCGCGCAGCTCATCGAATTGTTTAGTAAAAAACTTATTAAAGACAAGCTTCGCCAAAAATACACATCAAACATGATTCCTGTAAAAAAGTACCCACCAACTCAGTCTCAAATTACCACTCACAGGAAGAAGATTTGATGAGGAAGGGGAAGAAGGGGCTGATTGCATTAATCGGTCAATTGTCGTTAATTGTGATGGAAGGCGTCGAATCGTTAACGGCGAAATCGAGAGGGTGTTTAATTGAAAGCAAAAACACTAGGTATCTTCTAAAAAAAGTATTACGAATACGAGTCTTTCTCTGTAATTAACCTATATTCTTTAGATTGATTTTTCTTTACAATGGATTACATGAGGTATATTTTAGTATAAGAATTCATTATCAAGTACACTTATCTATTATATAACAGAGTCTTTGTACTCAATCTATATCTATATATATATATATAACAGAATAGATGATTGAGGGGATGAACGCTCAAAATATGAACTATCCATTTTGCCCATACCTTTAAGTTTTATAATTTATTCTTACACTAGCTGCGCTCCCGTCGTCCCGACGGGAATTTTTCTCGTGTCTTCATTTGATTTATCTAAAAATACTAAATGTT
>JAWWMW010098905.1:0-11096 GCA_035048345.1 Echeveria elegans
GAGTTCTGGAACGATCAAGAACAAAGGGATGAATCGGCAATCAAGGAACGAGATCTGAAATTTCTTTATGAAACCCTTGTGTTAGCGATGTTTTTGTACTCTGTTGGCAAACCCTTGGATCATCCCAAGATCGGACGGCTGGGGCAGCCCATTAGTCACGCCAGAAGTGTGACTTTCTCCATCTGGGCCAACGAGCAATGGGTTGAACACTCGGTCCAGTTTCATACTTCATCGATGGTGCTCCCGCTGAGGAAAATGAATAATTTTGGCCTTTTTACTTTTGATGGTCCTAAGGTTAATCTTCTCCCAAGTTCAGGTGAACCTATTTATGATGTTTACAGTGACGATGCGGCAAATCTTACTCCTAGTTTCGGCGCTCCTTTGTATGATTATCTAGTGATGACGAGTTTGATCTTATTATTTCTAGTTTTGGAGATCCCGTATATGATGTTTACATAGATGAAGAGTTTGGTCATGCTCCACGTTCGGATAATCTTATTTATGGGGATTGCAATGTTGCCGAAAGAGTAGGTGTGAATGATGTGATAGTTGATGTCAATTCTGTTTTGAAGTAGTGAGAATCTTTCTTTGCTACTAGTGCGTCGGAGACGAATTGGTTATCAGACAAATCATTCAAGCCTACTTATACTATTGACGAGAGCGTCATTGATTGCCCTTTTCTTGACGCGGGAACTTCTGTTATTGTGTGCACGCTTCGTGCTAGTTATGGTGATTATACATGTTTTGATGTTGTTCTTATGGATGCTAATAATTTCATACTTGCGTGAGTTAATTTGAAAAGTCGAAAAAAAGAGAAAGCATATGCAATTGGATGGTGACCTTGTTTTTTCTAGGGGGTGCTACAGGATTATTCCGCTTTTTTGGTGGAAACCAGTATGGAGTTATTGGAAAAAACTTGTGATTCGACTTTGGATTCGAGGATGAATCCTTTCCGCACCGGAGAGAATGATGCGGATAAGTTTACTGAGCTTATGACATTTTGGAGCTCTCTAAATTAGTTAGGGTTTTATTTTGTTTTGTTTTAGAGCTTCATGTTGCTTTCTTATTTAAGAAAACTTTGTTACGTTTTGTACAATAGCTTAATGAATGAAATAATTAGGGTTTTCTTTTTTCTTTCAAGCTTCGGTATTCCTGCAAAAAAACAACGATCCTTGAAGTCAATTACTCAGGATTCTGCGAATCAACGAGTCTTTGAATCATATTCTGTGAATTTATAGGGATTCTATTGAATCAACGAGTTATTGAATTTTTGTTTTACTGTTTGTCCGTTGCGCGTTGCATCAGATTTGTTCTTATCGAATGTATTTCCTAGAGAAGTTTACTCGGGTGCATCATCATAGTTTGATGCACTCATGGACCAACATTTGCATCGTTCGTAAATGCAAATGCAACAATGTACAAGATTGTGACATCTTATATAATGAAGCATGTTATATGCACATGTATATTATACGCCTTCATTAATTGACATTGCACGTTTTCATCTCTTGATTCATTTACATCTACGGATCTTAATGGTTCACGAATGCACCTAAGATGATGCACACGAGTATTTCTCATTCCTAGAAGCCAAAGCAATAAACATCAGTAAGCAAAATGCATTCGCATTTGCGGTATGAATGTAAAATTCCATTAATAAAACACATGATTTGCATTTTTTTTTTTCGGGCTAAGTTTACTTCGTTCAATTTAACATTGTTTTGACAAAGTTCAATATAACATATTTAAAAACAAGGGACTTGCATCCACTTTGGCCGATGATACTTGAGAACGCACATAACGACGTAGCCTTCAAAAAGAATTACAAGTAAAATGCATTATGGGAGATGTGCTCCTTTAAGATGTTTTTAGGCCCAGTTTATAAACATACTTCGAAAAAGTTTTGAAATTATTTTGAAACTGTTTTGAGTTTACTTTTGAATAACTTTTTCATTCATTTTAAGTTTCAAAATCATTCTCAAAACTTTTGGTGTTTATAACCTCATGGCCACCACAACTTCCGACTGGTCACCACAACTTCCGACCGGCCACCTCCACAACTTCCGACCGACCATCACAACCTCCGACCGGCCACCACAACTTTCGACCGACCATCACCACAACTTTCGACCGACCATCACCACAACTTCCGACCGAATAATTTTGAATCAATTTTTCTTCATTTTCCTATTTTTTGAATATCTTTTAATAAATTGGTCCATTAAAAATTTCAAAACAAAATATAAAATAAATCGGCGGCAGCCGGCGACGGTGGTGGTGATCGACGGTGGTGGTCAGAGGTGGTAGTCGGCGGCGGTGGTGGTCAGAGGTCGTGGTCATCGGCGGTGGTGGTGATCAGAGGTGGTGGTCGATGGTGGTGGGCGGTGGTGGTGGTCGGAGGTGGTGGTGGACGGCGTTGGTGGTGGGCGCGGTGGTTGGTGGTGGTGGGATGTAGTGGAGTGGTTGTTGTAATTTTGAGTCAAAATAATTTCAAACCGTCATCAGGATCAGGGTTTGAGATTTTGAAATGGTTTTGAAACATAAAATGAATGAAAAAGTTATTAAAAACTTAACTCTAAACAGTTTCAAAAAAATTTCGAATCTTGTTTGTAAACTAGCCCTAAGAGATTCTAGAGATAATGAAACAACAACATTCACATATGAAAACTAACCACATCAACGCCAAATCAATATCCAAAATTAAGCTGCTAAATTGATTTCATTGCCAGCAACATCTGATTTAATCATCAACCGCATCTCAAAAAAAAAAAAAAAAAAAGCTCGATACTTTGACCGACGTGTCTGTCATGTAACACAAATAATATTTCTAATATTTTTGAATTTTGATCGATGATAGGTAATTTAAATATACATTTTTGACTATGTTATTTCTTAAATTAAGGATTGATATTTTATTTCATTAATAACAATACAAATTTACTATTATATCCTTATAATAATTAATAATATTAAACATCAGAATTAATTATGATTGCATGATTTGATCGAATGAACGGTTGAGATCACTTTACACTTTTCATATATATATATATATACTAGCTACGCTCCCGTCGTCCCGACGGAAATTTTTTTCGTATTTCCATCCGAATCTCCCTAAGTGCTAAATATTTTTCGCATAATTTTTATTTTAATATTTATTTTTAATTTTTTTTCGTATTATTTTATGATATTTGAAGTTTGGGCTTTAATTATGGGCTTAGGAAGGTTAATGAGTAATAGATAGTTTAGTCATTTTATTTGTTTAATGAAGGGTAATTTTGTAATTTTATGTTTGGTTTTACATCCTTTTCCCTATTCTTTTATAAGAATAGATATATATATATATATCCCTTGAACTCGCCTTTTTTTTCTATTAAACTTATACTATCTGAGTGAAAATGAAAGGAAAAAAAGCGTCTAAAGTGAAAAGGTAAAAAACAATAAATGAAGAGAGTGAAAAAAACATAAGAGAAGAAAGATGGAGTATCATTTAGAGTAATATTATTGATGAAATTATATTCCGTTCGAAAAGTAAAATAAGTCTTATGATAGGGGACGTAGAGAATATAAAAAAAATGCAATATTGTTATAAAGGAAATTAATTGAAGTACATATTAGTACTTTTATAACTTTACTAAGGAAAACTGGACGTTTTTATATCAAAATGATGATCTTATAGATTGATGTTTTTGGTGGTTGACGCATATTAGTCATTGTTCAATCTGAATATCAATTTTACTTTATTTTGAGGGTTAGTACGAAAAAATCCAGTAATCTTCAAAAAGTGATATATATTTGACAAAATAGTAAGTACGCAACATTATTTTGGATACAAATGGAACCAAATGGAAAAAATACATGACAGAAAATAGACCTCTGAGGTCCCATTTCGTTCAGTAAAAAGTTCGAGGGAAGGAAAGAAAATGAGAAAAAAAAGAATTGTTTTTCGTGAAAAATCAGATCAAATATAAATATAAAAAGTGTCATATAAATAAAAGCTTCATTCACCTATAACAGAATTTATCTTTTCTTTTATTTTCCTTGGAATTTTCTTTCAGAATTAAATAAATTTTATTAATTTGTCTACTAAGGACCTTTTCTTTTTTATTCGTTTTTAAGTCCTTAAAAATCGACTCAATTTACCTCAACTTAACTCAACTCATATTTTAAAACTGATTTGACATTGTAGTCACTATCTCTCCTTCTATTTTCTTTACTCAACTCAACTCAACTCAATGTACATCAACTCCTCAACTCATTTCATAATTGAGTTAAAAAGAAAATGCCCTAAGCAAAAATTCTCAATGCCTAGTTAGTACTTATTTCAAATAAAATTCATCCCATTCATTCGGAAGGGATGGACGGTCAAACAAATGCTCCAAATATCAATATTGTTGACGCACACTAGCGTCAAGGTTGCATCAACGATGTGTCATTATGAATTATCTGCCATATAAAAAATCAATAGTGAAGAATAATATTTTATTTATAAAATAAATTAATTAAAAAATATTTAAAGGGTGCATTTGTATGAATTTTACTCCTCCAATCTCATTTTGTTCTTCCTATTTTCTTTGTCTGGCATCCCCTAATGTTCTACTTGTTACCTTTATTGAAAACTATCTATCATCTTTTACCACTCACAATATCTCTCTTTCCTACTTTCTTCTCTACTCGCTTATTTATATTATATTTTTACTCCCACATATCCATTATTCCTTGAAATTTGTGCATCATTCCCCGAATATCCATAACAAATCTGAACGGGGAGTCCTAAGTTAATAACAAAATACTTTCGTGAGCTAGTTTCATAGTAGCTAGCAATAGTACATAACAACCAAATGAGAGCGCTTTTAAAAGGTGTTATCTTAAAATCTTTCACTTTAGAGTTGATTCTTGTAAAGTTCAAAATTTTCAAAAAAAATACTTCAGACCTTCGCTGATGAAGAAATAAATGTCGGAAATACATTTGGTGGTGTCTCACATTGGTTACAATGAAGATAAGTTGAATGTTTATATAAGATTACCAAATCATGACTTACGAGCCTAGGATTTTAAGTCGATATCGGGCGGTGTCGTTAAGGTGCATTTCAATTTCCTACAATGGTATCAGAGTCGATGATTGATAATGCTGAGCCTGTTGGGGCTTGACTGGCAGGTTTGGATTTGGCACAATGCAGGTAAGCCTTTTGGGCTTGACTGATTAGGTTTGGTTGGGGCCAGTATGTTTTGCGCGGTTGGACCATTAAGGTAGCATTGTGGGATAACTTCCCGATAATTTAAGGGCAGGTTAACCCCGATTATGGGCTATTTGTTATTGTAGGAATACATTTGGAGCAATTGTCCGACATTGATTTCAGAAAAGAGGAATTGAATGTTTATATGAGATTACCGAACCATAACTTACGCAGTAAGGTTTTTGATTGAGCTAGCGATACATGGCAGTGATAGTTAAAATACATTTTGATTTCCTACAGTAAAAACATCGCAAATATACTTTTATCCTCTATTGGATCTTGGAAATATCGATGAAATGGAAAATTGATGGAAGTTTCTATGAAAAACAAAAAAATTCCTTACGTTAGAGTGGAAAACTTGTTATTATTTTATTCTTCCTATGCAACTAAAAACTGATACTCATTTTTTCATTATACTTTTACAATTGGGACAATTTTTCACTAAACGGACAGGACTTTAATAAACCCACACGGTCGTCCTGGTGGCCGTGTACGTTCACATTCGGAGGCTGAAACCCTACCGGTAACACGGCTGCGCCAAATTTGGTTGGCCGCGTGCGTGCACTGCTGGCATACACGTGAAACCTCTGTCATTAACTAATTAATAATCAATTAATGCGAATACAAACACAACGTTATACAAATTATTATTAATTAAATAAATGTTAACTGCTTCTGAAGTCATTAAATAGTTTAAAGGAGTTCTTAAATAATAATGGCGTAGTGACATATTTTAAGCAAACAAAATTGGATTTGGCGTCTCTCTGGCATTTATTCGAGGTAGGTGTCGATTGCGGAAATTGGAGCGTGACACTAATGGATAAGATAATGAATTTGCTGGTTTCACACTGGTGTAGATCCATCCAGCCGCACGTATGCCTCCTAGTAAGCATGACGACATCAAATTATTCTCACTTCTTCGCAATAGATTATATAGTCTTCTTTTAGTTGTCCCACGGTATAATACACATTACCTTAAATGAAATCTACTATAATAATAAGCTTTCATCCTCCACACAAACAGTAATCAAAATTTTCGTTTCTAAAGTTTAATTTTTGGTTGCTAAATTCTCAATCTACCACACATTCACCAGCCCACCACACAGCCTATCAACCCATTAGACAGCCCACCTCACTCAGCCCACCATCCCGACACACCCCACCATTCAGTCCAAAATTAAAAAATAATTTAATAATTTAATTAGAAATTAAAAAAATAATTGAAAAGTTTGTGAGTAATTGAATGGAGAAATCAGAATAAAAAATACTTAAAAATAGAAGTTTACCTCTAGTATTTTATAATCTCACATTTATCATCTCTCTCAAATCTAATAAGTATCTCTAATTCATTATCTCTCCTACTTTCGCATAACATTTTGCTCATTAATTAAATCCTATACCAAAATTCAAATGGGTTATAGACAGAAGGGGTACTTCCGGTCCTCTTAGGTTTTTCATGTTTGAAGGCTTGCTTTGTATAAGATGAGTTAAAAATATAAGACTGGGTGAATGAATTGTTTAAATTTGTGAAAAAAGTTAAATGTGTTGTTGAAAATGAAAGATAATCTGTATCATGAACAAGCAAAATGACAAACTCAAAATAGATAGTAACAACGTTAGGGATGAAGGAAAGTACTAACTACAATTTAAATCACCAGTGATTACAAAATAAAAACTTAGTTTATGAATATTTATGTAAAATAAAATCATTTTAAAGTTATGACTGCGATTAAGAAAATAGAAGTTTACTCCATTTTGAACGGTGTTATTCGCATCCAACTATCCAAGTGATCAAGCTCTTAGGTACACAAGCCGGAGTTTTAAGTGTTCTCATCGATTGTAAATGATCGTATATTCAAAAGCCAGAGAGTCTCATACAACTAAATCTTTCTCATGTTATTTGATTTATAATATTCATTCATATAACATGGTTAAAATCTTGGATAAACGAGAAGCTTATTCCGTATAAATGTGAAATCGTAATGCATTCAATGAAAACATTATGATTTTTTTTGAACATAAATTTACAAGAGTATGAAAAAAATGTCAACATACTATTGTGTATGATACATTAATACATTACAATGCAGCATTTATGGGGGACTCTACCAAAGTTTCACTCACAAAGTTGGATGTGTGCGCCTGTGCGGTGCCGGGCGATTATTGTGACAAATATATATTCGAACGACTTCACTCATTTCTTTCATTTGACTTTGAATAATATTATCTTCCATGCGGAAATTTATAGTTTGTTGATAAATGAGTGATTATGATTATAAAGAATGAAATTTTAATAATCATATCGACTAAGGGCAATTGCACCAGTGGACCAAAATCATGGGTCAGAGAGTGACTTGAGTTGGACCTTCGTCACCCAGATCATGACCCGAATCTTCTTTACCCAAGTGTAAGTCCTGACCAATATTTATTTAATCATAAGTTAAAAGTTCACATGCATAATAATAATAATTAATTGATTCAATTGAATAAATTTATATATTACTAGCGGTGAACCCGTCGTCCCGACGGGATATGACAAAACAGATTCAAATCGTCCTTTTCATACTCGAGCATTTACTTGCACAAACACAAAAAATTTTAACCAAAATGAAACTTGTACAAAATGATAATTTTGCACATTGGGCTTCATTGTAAACTATGTTGTGCATGATTTTACGTTGCTGACACGCAAGGTAAAGTACATTGACGCATAATACATAAAAATATCTAGCTTTTACGGTGCGAGAACACTTAAGATTCCACATAACCAATTGCTAAGAAACTGGTGAACCAAATACAACACAATGCACACCATAAACATCTCGAGTACGTACATTGACTTCAGGCGCACGGAAAAAGCCAAATCTTTGCTGAACTTCATCATCAGATGATCAGTTATCTTCTGCCGCATGAGTGGCACTCTCTCTATTGCAGTACACGCAATTCTCATAAGAGGTATTGAACGTGGTCTGATCCCATCAACCATCTACAAAAAATGTACATATAAGAGGCATGCAAGTCTCACACATTTCCCAAATGACCACAAAATATTTCATCAAACACCTCCCGCGCATAAAACCATCACCATTTTACACAAGTAAAGCCACCGAAATCCCAAATTCAAACTCAAATTACTCCAAATAAACCTCAAAACCTCCCCAAATTCATCCGCTTCACAACCATCCTTTCAAAAATCCAAATTTAACGCAAATGTAACGACTTTTAAATCAAAATTCAATTTTTCCAAACATACAAACAAACCTGATACTCCCACTCAGCAGCAACGACATTCGCCATAAACAAATTCGGAAGCTTCAACGGTCTCTTCCCCGACGTCGTCTTAAGCGTCCTATAATCCAATATCACATTCCAACGATTCCCATCTTCAGCTTCTCTAGTACTCACCCGGTTATAAAACCTATGTTGTGCATGATTTCTCATTCTTCATGTAAAACTCAAATTTGTAGGTTGCAATGAAAAAGGTCAAACCTTTTTAATCCGATTCACAACACAGCCTCTTTCTCGCCGTAAACAATCGAATGAAGCCGAAACTTGAGCCGAACAGCAGAGAACGAAAGTAGCAATTCCACGATAAAATTCAATCGTCGGTCGCGTCGCCGGTGTTCGGTCCTCTTCGGCTTGTCGCTCGCCGTCTTCTCCAATCGTTCGCTCCCCCTCTAAACGTCGTCGTCGCTCGCGTCATCGGTCTTCGCTGTCGCCGAGTCTTCGCTGTCGCCGGTGTTCGATGCTCCTCGGCTTGTCGCTCGCCGTCTTCTCCAATCGGCCACTCCTCCGCTCGAATCGATTTCCCGAGTGATTCCCGATTGATTTTCTGACCTGGCTTCATTTTCCCCTTAAACCTAATTAAAACGACATGTAATTAAAATCAAGCAAAGGTTTAAAACGTAATTTAAATCTTGATTATACGTCCTTTTCCTTAATTGTTTATAATGCTAGATTTGTAAAACATTATTTGTGCTTAATTTATTTTAAAATCAATTAAATATATTAATCACATTTAATTAATTAAAAATTACAAGTGCACTAATTAAGTGTATCATATATATACTGCATTGATAATATTTTTATTGAAAATCTAACTTTTTTTTTATTTTAATGATATATTTCTTATAACTCAAAAATACAATAACAAATGATAAAAATGTGTCATCTAGCCATTACGTAACAAAAATCCATCTGTCAGCGTCTTCTGCGAGACAAATGATAATTTTTGTCTAATAATAGAGAGGGTTGTTGGGGGCTCCATCCCCTTGGCTTAAGCCCACCTCACTGCTACAGTCCTGAGTAACTGATCCGCTCTTCCTCCAAACCCTCCTAAAAATTCCATAATAAATGGTTCAAAAATAAGCCCATTAGCTGAACAGCTGGTATCATACTTAGCAATCTTTCTTTCCTCCGCTTTTCACCGCTGCCTCCCCTGATTTCAACACTGCTCCTCCTCCAACGAAAGGAGACAAGATGGACACATCAAGACATAGATCATTTTTGTGGTCCCAAGTGGGCACTAAAATGTTCGCAGGCTTCTCCCCTCCCATCAGAAGGCCAACCACATCTAACCTAGACCCCATGTGAGTTTCCCTAAAACACGTGAATAAAGCATCTTTGATCGCATTGTGCCTCCTAATCCTTCTTTCACCACCAGGACAGTGAGAATCATGATCACCAGCTGCGTCCGAAGTCTGCGCCCCCTACACGACATACACACCCGAGAAACCGCAAATACATTCTGCCCGGTACGATATTTCAGAGCCAAACGATACGCAGCCGAGTTCATGTGAAGCCCAGTAAAAGGCGTAGGTATCGTTGTGGTCCAAATACCACTCCCTGAAGTAGAAACCGCATTCACAAGCGTGCTTACTCGCGCTCCTCCGCAACCCTTAATCTGATTTCCTGATGACTTCAGAAGCCAAATCTGAGAGCCATTGCTGTGCCTTCGTCCTTAAATCCTCCAATACAATCGGTGAAGTGGGTCTAAACTTCGAGTTCCACTCATCAAACAAAACATCGCATCTCGAGAATGAGAATGAATCTTTCGTGAGCAGCTCTCATAAACTCTCTGCTTGAACCAACGAAGCTAATGCTGCCGAGATAGCCACCTCGCTCTCAATCGGGATGCCTAATCCACCAAGCCTAAGGGGCAACCCCACCAATCTCCTCTGCTCTATCGTAAACCCAGTGTTATAAATGTGCACCAAACTTTCATGTACTGCACTGTCAAAAGATCGAATCGATCCCTCAATCCAGGAAGGCGGGTGCTTCGCAAATTATACATCATCTTTGGTATGCCAACGCAAGCCCGCAAAAGTAATTGAAGAATCTCAAAAATATATGTTTCCAATACATTTTATTTATTAATTTTGAATTATGAATAAATTTTATTAATATAAAGTTATACTATAATTGTGCATATATTGTCCATGATCTTTGTCCATCCGTGAGTTTCGCGTATAAAAAACTACTCGTAATGAATAGTTCTTGATTGGACTTATAAATGTTTCAAATTTGAAAACATAAATTCAAATTTGATCTTCAATGTACACATTGTGTATACACAAATATCTAACACAAAATCAAGTATATATTCATAAGGTTATGTTTCTAACCAGATTATGAAGCTAGCTGATTTGACAAGAATGGAAATTGAGTTACAAACAGGGGCAGAGCCAAATCAAATATATATTCATAAGGTTATGTTTCTAATCAGATTATGAAGCTAGCTCATTTAACAAGAAAGGAAATTGAGTTACAAACAGGGGCAGCCCAAGTACTTTTTGTAGCACAAAAATCAATATATATATACTACTCCCAAGTTTCGAACTCCCACAAATTGGTTCCATG
>JAWWMW010098915.1:0-11096 GCA_035048345.1 Echeveria elegans
CTGATGAAAATAAAAGTACTTGTTGCCCGATTTTGTATGAATGTCGAAGAATATATTTGTCATGATACATCTTCGTATGCGCCTTATAGTCTTAGTTCATTCAATTGCAAATGTCTCTCTGCACCTGCACTCTCCAAATCAAAGTATAAGATTTAATTGCCAAATAAGCTTTATGTTCTACCTCTGCTCCGTAGACAAGACGGAATGGCATGATCCCAATAGGTGTTTTGTAAGCCGTTCTGTACGCCCACAAAGCATCGTCCAATCTAGTCGACCAACCTTTCCTCGAGGCTTTCACCATCTTATCCAATATCGACTATATTTTTCTATTGGAGATTTCTGCTTGCCCATTTGTCTGTGGGTGGTATGCACTAGAAACCCTTGCAGAAATGTGATTCTTGATCACTTATCACCACCTTCGACACTCAATGCCTGCAAAATATGTTAGTACGCGAGGAAAATCTAAAACAGTTTACCTTCATCATTCCTAACAGCTTTGGCTTCTACCCATTTTGATACATAATCCATAGCAACCAAAATATATTGAAAACCAAAAGAAGCAGGAAATGGTCCCATAAAGTCAATACCCCAAATGTCAAAAACTTCATCAACAATAATCGGGCTTTGAGGCATCTCATTCTTTGCTGAAATATTTCCTACCCTCTGGCATCTATCACATTTCTTACAGTGGGTATGTGCATCATCAAACACACGAGGCCAAAAGAATCCAGATTTTAGAATTTTACGTGCAGTTATACTAGGGCCAAAGTGTCCACCACAAGCATGCTAGTGACATAAAGAAAAACTAGACAAAATTTCATGATCAGACACATCATCTTACTATCCTATATGCTCATACTTTCCATAGATAAGGATCATCCTATATGTAATATCGAGATTCATGCTTTAGTTTTGACTTTTGAGCTTTGGTGAATGAAGATGGATATTATCCTCCCACCAGGTAGTTAACTATGTTAGCATACCATGGTGTTTTTACCTGAATAGCAAAGAGTTGTTCATCTGGGAACGTGTCTTAAACAACTTCTGCTTTATCTTTGCTCGTGATTCTACTCGAATGATTGGCCACTGGGTTTTCCACTCCCCTCTATCCTTAATTTGTACGTCGAATTCTTGGAGTAGTAAAATTCATCTGATTAGTCGGGGCTTCAACTCCTTCTTGGTCATTCGATATGTAATCGCTGCGTGATCTAAAAACACAATAACTTTTTGACCAAGTAAATATGATCAAAAATTATCAAGAGAAAAAGGCTAACAGTTCCTTCTCTGTTGTGGAGTAATTTTTTAGCGCTGCGTGTAGAGTTCTATACGCATAATGTATCACCACTGGCTTCTTGTCTTTTCTCTATTCAAGAATTGCACCCACTACATAGTCATTAGGTCACATATTACCTCAAATGCTTGGGTCCAATCTGGTGCTTGAATAATAGGTGCACTAGTCAGAGCGTCACGTAGCTTTTCAAAAGCTTCTCTGCAGTCTGTAGTGAATTCGAAGGGAACATCCTCCTGCAACAGTCAAGATAGCGGCAATGTAATTCTTGAGAAATCCTTCACGAATCTGCGATAAAAACCTGCATGTCCTAGAAAAGACTTGATGCCATGCTGGTCATTTGGATAAGATAACTTACGAATAAGTTCAATTTTTTTCCTTATCAACTTCAATGCCAATCGCAAAAACAATGTGACCCAGTGCCAAACCATGTGTAACCATAAATGACGTTTCTCATAATTCAGCACTAAGTTCTTTTCGACACAATGTGCAAGTACTTTTTCTAAATTACTCAAAAATTCATCAAAGGTATTCCCATACACAGTGAAATCATCCATGAACACTTCTGAACAATCATTAAGGAAATCTGAAAATATGCTCTTAACGACATGTTGGGACTTACCTGGTGCATTACACAATCCAAACGACATACATAGAAACTCAAACGTGCATACTAGGCTTGTGAACGTCGTCTTCTCCTGGTCTTCGGCTGCAAGTGGAATTTGATTGTAACCAGAATATCTGCCAAGAAAGCAAAAATAAGGTTTACCTGTCAACCTGTTTAACATCTAATCGTCCTTGCACGTAGATCCATTTAACTTCCTGTAGTCAATGCACATACGTCATCCATTCTAAATCCTCTTTGGCATTAGCTCGCCATTATCGTTCTTTTCAACGGTAATTCCAGTCTTCTTTGGCATCATATGAACAGGACTAACCCACTCGCTGTCCGAAATTGGATAAATCACATCTACATCGAGAAGTTTTTGAATCTCTTTTTGGAAAACCTCCATCATTAGCGGGTTCAGTCGGTGTTGAGGTTGTCTAACGGGCCTTGCAACTTATTCGAGTAGAATACGGTGCATGCAGACGCTTGGGCTTAATCTCTTGATGTCAGCTATCGTCAACACGATTGCAGTTTTTTTTTCTCCTTAAAATCTGTGCTAGCCTCGCTTCTTTCTCTTTTTCTAACCCTCTCTTGATGATTACCGGCAATTTTTCTCATTTGCCTAGATATATGTACTTCAGGTGTTCCGGCAGTGGTTTAAGTTCGATCTCTGGGGCCTGCACAATAGACGAAATGAGTTTTGTAGTCGTACATGATTTTATCATTTTCAAATCATACTTTTTCGTCTTAGTGGGCGTTTCTTCTAGCCACCCAAAGGCTTCTCCTATATGAATAAAACTTTCAATTGATCCTTTGCTCTCTGGACTCCTTCCTGAATGCAAAGTTCCAAGACATGTTCACTTCTCAGAATATCAGATTCACAAGTTGCCTCTCCGATAATATCTACCACATGGATGTCTGCAACGTCAGGTCGTTTTCACATATAATCGTAAACATTAAATGTTATCTTTTTACCTTCATAGATAATTCGCCAGTTCATGCATTAATCTTTGTCCTTGCAGTCACCATAAATGGGCGTCCAAGTCACACTTGTATGTCCTCATCTCTATCTTCAACATCATTCTTAAGCACATACAAATCTGCAAGAAGTAAGAGTTCCCTACACGTACCAAAACATCTACAATAATACTTTTCGGCTTCGTATATGATCTATTCACAAGTTGAACAATCAAATTAGTAAGTTGTAGAGGGCTAATTTGCAGTGTACGATATAACGAATAAGGGATAACATTTAAAGTAGAACGTAAATCTAGCATGCAATTGTCAGTTTGTACGTTACCAATGATGCAGGAGATTGTGCACGTGCCTCGGTCTTCACACTTAGGACCAACATTGCAATTGAGAATTGCAGCAACATTTTGCTTAAGAGGCACCTGTTCAGCCTTCGATCCTCCTCTACGTGTAGTGCATAGTTCCTTCAAGAATTTGACATACTTAAGTATTTGTTGGATTGCGTCTAAAAGCGGAATCGAAATTTTCACTTTGCTAAAAAGTTCAAACAGCTCATCCAATACTATATTTTTCTTAGGCTTCCCTAGCTGGGTTGAGAAAGGTAATGGTGGAGTAACACGAGTGGTGTCGGAATCTCCCATGAGGATACACGCGGAGTCCTCTTGAACTACGGATATTGAGTCATTTGGAATTTCTAAATATTCAGAAGACTCCATGTTTGGAAACTCAAACTCCTCCGCGTGATCCTCTGATGTTGCGCCAGAATTTGGCTCCTCCGAATCAACCTTCTTGCCTTCTAATCTTCTTCCACTGCGCAATGTGAAAGAATTCACCCCCAATCTTAAGATTGGGCACTGTGTGTGATGGAAGTTTTCCTTTTTCCGCCTTTATTTCAGCCATACCGGTAGTGAGTTGCTCCACATGCTGGACCAACACCCCCACCGTACTCATCAATCCCTTAAAAGCGTCCACTAGTGTTTTTCCTTGGTTAGTGTTGACTTTGTTTGACCCAGCCTAAATATAGTTCGTCCTTGGTGATTAATGGTATTTCGGTTGATGGTTCGGGTGCCGATTTGGTTGTTGTTGCTAATTCTGCCCTTGGTTGTTCTGGAACCCTCCATCATGCTTCCAACTACAGTCATTTGATGTGAGCCATATTTAGGATGTTGATTATTGTTGGACTGCTAAAATCCACCAATGGCATTAACATCAACCATGTTATCGTTTTGAAGTATCGGACATTCGTCTGTTTTATGGCTAGGTGAACCACACAGCTCACAAGCTTTCACTTCATTCACCTGCCCAGCCATCAGCATGTGTACCATCTCCTTCAACTTTTTCATCTCGCCAGCTAACTGACTGCCACTAGCATCTGTTTGTGAGACATTTCTCACTCTGCTAGTGTCCTCTCTACGAGTGGTTTCTTTCGGCCTGAAGCGATCACTCTTTGTCATTTCTCTAATTAATGCTCTTACTTGCCGATGTGATAGATTCATCACAATGGCGCCAGCTGCGGCATCCAACCTCATCCTCTCCAAAGGTCTCAATCCATCTAACAGATACTCCACTAACATCTTTTCTGGAATTCTCAGGTCTTTGCTCCAATTCAGTGAATCATTCCAAATAGTCATAGGTTGACTCACTCGGACCTTGCTTAATAACTGAAAGTTCTCGGCGGATTTGTTTAGCCTTTTCAGTAGGATAGAATTTGACCAAAAATTACTTCTGCATTTGATCCCAACTGTGAACACTACCTGGAGGCAAAGACAGAACCTATGATTTTGCAATGTCAGTTAAATTGAATGGAAATATTTTTAATTTGAACCTGTCTTCTGGGGCTGCATATGGTTTAAAGGTTTTGCACACCCCCTCGAATTCTTTCAGATGTCGGATCGCGACCTCTCCTGGAAGACTTGCAAACTTTGATAAGTAATGCATGACACCAATTTTTACCTCAAAACCATCTTCTTCATCATTAATGTGGAGACACCATGTTGTCTAGGAGGTTGTCGCACATACACTGGAGGTGATGCATGGTTGTTGATAGGTGTGAATTGTTCTTCTCGAACTTGTTGCCCTAGCACACGTGCTGAAGTATTTTTGCGTCCCTCGTAGCTTATTCCTCCGCCTCCAATCTTCGACGAGTCTCCATCAATTCTCTGCGCCTTTGGTAAAACATGCACTCAGGCTCATCATTATAGTAGAGATTCACATTGAGGGGTGTATTCGTGGCACTATTTTCCACCCCTTCCTCACCTTTGCCATTATCTAGTTGTCAGTTTACTGGATTTGTTTCTAGATCTGACATGGTGAAGTGCTATAGAGTGATTATAATGAAAAAATACTGAAAAATAAAAAGAAATAACAAACTCAAACGTAGATGTGCACTCCCCGGCAACGACGCCAAAATTTGAACGCGGGTCGTTGTACGCGTCTTGTTTTGAAAGAGTTTGTTTGAGTGCGAAAGTAAATAACTAAGGTTTACCAATCCATAGAAAATCAGTCCAGGAGATTGTTCATGCAATTAGTAATCATCGATCACATATATCATACAAAATTGAACTAGAACAGTTATTTTCGCTAAAGATACAATCTGCGTACACCCGCTAGAGTAATACGCTACTTTTTCTAATCAAATAATCCCGCTAAAGACTTATCTAATTTATAAGTTCAATCCACTATTAACGGCTACGTTCTCAAGAAAATATAACGATTATTATCCTGACCTATCGCAATGCACCCACCACTAGGCTTTGTTACTACGATAAATTAATCTAATATCATGCAATTATAACAATTGAGTTTCACCGCTTGGCTATGCAAAATTGATAATCAGAGCAAGCACTTAATACAATAAGAAGAATAATTCAACACGCATATTAATTAAGCGCAAGTCTCATACTATATCGTTTCACTCACAATTCCCCAAACTGACAAAGGATTTAGCTACTAAAAGGCATTGTAATTAAATAACAAGAATGAGTTGATGAACTTGATGAAATAACACAAACGTTCAGATCTGTGGAAGTTCAGAGTGCAGGTTGCCATCCTTCCCCTCTTTCGCTTTGTGGCTGAATGCTGAATTGCTGAATTGCTGAATTGTTGAATTGCTCAATGATCCCCTCTCATCCTGCTAGGGTTTCTTTCTTATTTATACTAATTTAGAAATAAGAAATTTCTGACCATAAAAGACAGCATGTCGGCTGATGTCATCAGCATTGGCGCGACTAATGAACAAGTTATCGACACGGGTAACATCCAATTTAGAGGGCGAAATTTCTCTTTGCCTGCGCCACTCGAATTCTTCATTGCCCGCGCTACTGACGGTTTGTGGACGCTTCCTCTTACGACATCACCTGCATTCTTGCTCTCATTTGACCATCTTAATGTCGGAATCATTCTTCAAGACCAACATATGAATTTGTATCAATTTGAGTCATATCCACCGAAATATATTTCGTCTCCATCAGATCAACGATGCATATTCTAGAAGTTGTCAAAGCACGAGAGGTCCTCCTGCCTGTATCCTCAATTAACCCCAAAACAATGAATTTAAGTTCCGCTTCTCATCTAGCTGTTCTCATACACCTTCAATGCAAAGCTACACAAAATGAGTAATTTTGAATATATAAATGCATTAAAACTCATGGGTTAAAGCCCTTAGATGAGCGTATAAATACGACTCATCAACGTCGATTGGTCAACCATCGAAAAGTATGTAATGCAGAAGAGCGCGAGAAGAAAGTAATATGACAGGGCCTTGGAGTATAGACCTCGCGGGGATGGAAAAAGCTGCAAATGGGGCTAGAATCGAAATGTCATGCAATTGTTGGAGAAGAAGGGAGCTAAGGGAGGCATTGAAGAAAGTGGTTTAGAAGATATTGTTGATAAAGACAATTAGGCTAGGGCTTCAAATCCCATGAAGCTTGATAAGGCAAAATGGAGTATAGATGAGGAACATAGAAATTGTAAAAAAAGGGGGGAAGCTGGGCCAGTTTATTCGGCCAAGTAAGAAGAAAGGGGATGAGCCATTCCAAATCAAGATGGAGTGTGACGGTGGAGTGTGACAACTCATTGAGTGTTGCAAATTTAAATTTATAATAACTTACACAGCCCAAGACAGAGAATAGTCTAAAATTGGACTAAATTAAATAACTAACAACTAAAAGGGGTTGTTCTTAAAGTTGGGTTAAGGTGCAAGTAATATTAATAACGATTCAGCAAAAATCAGTCCAGGAAATTGTGATGAAACTAGTAATTATTGATCAAATATATAAAATAATAGTGAATTAAATCGGTTATTCCCGCTAGAGTTACAACCTACGTACACCTGCTAAAATAATATGTTACATGTTCAAATTAGACGGACCCGCTAAAGTAATGCCTAATTTATGGTTCAATCTACTATACTGTCAACATCTAACTTCTAAAGTAGATATAACTTTTATCAGCCTAACCTAAAATAATACTTCCACTCCTGATCTTAGTTACTACGATAAATTATTCTAACATGCAACAACATCAATTGAGTTCACCTCTAGGCTACGCTTAAACGATAATAACGCATGCAATTTAAACAAGAACATAAATAATTTAGTAGATAAAATATAAATTTCATATCTCATACTAAAATATTGAAAAACAACCCCCAAACTGATTAGGGTTTAGTTACACATGCAATTCATAAAAACAAAATAAGGGAGAGTTGATGAGAAGAAAATGATGAAGTTGTTTGGTGTGTTCCCAATAACCCTAGCATGGGTCTCCGAGCGCTCCTCTGATGATCCTTCGATTATTCTTAAGCCTAAGACCAATATTTGTATTTATAGGAGTGAAATCCCTTTTCATGTGATCTAATACTTAAGTAAAGCTATAGACATGACCCAAGAAACTACACTACCACCAAAAAGGAAATATTACGGTGGTATATGTCTTTGAGAAGTTTTGTCAATATCTCATCGGGTCGATGACCATAGTTTATACGGATCATGCATCACGCATCACTTAAATATTTGATGAACAAGAAGGATGCAAACTCAATGCTAATTCATTGAATTCTCCTTTTACAATAGTTTGACATAGAAATCAGAGATAAGAAAGGTGTGGAAAACGTAGATACAGACCACTTATCAAGACCGGAGCTGACAGAACAAGGAGAATACTTGTTAGGTCTCAAGTTATAACAACCAAAGCCATGGTACACAGATTTTGAGAATTATTTGGTTTGTGGTCTCCTTCCTGCAGAGATCACCTACGCGCAGAAGAAAAATTTTCTCCATGAGGCAAGAAGATATTGTTGGCATAACCCTTATCTATATAGACTTGGTGTCAGTGGAATATACATAAGATGTATAGTTGGACCAGAACAAAGGAAGATTCTACACGAATGTCGTTCTTGACCTACAGGAGGGCACGGTTCTACATCCAAGACCGCTTCTCGAGTCTTTCAATCTTGTGTTATTGGCCTTCTTAGTTCAAGGATGCTCATAAATTTGTTAAATCTTGTAACGCTTGTAAAAGATTGGGTAATATAACTAGAAGAGATCAGATGCCACAACAAGGAATTTTGGAAGCAGAAATCTTTGACGTTTGGGCATTGACTTTATGAGGCCGTTTCCATCATCGTTTGGAAACAAGTATGTAACTATGTTTCAAAATGTGTAGAAGCAATAGCTACACCTACTTGTCATGCTAAGTCAGTTAGGAAATTATTTAAGAGAGTAATCTTCCCTAAATTTGGTGTCCCTCGCACTGTCATTAGTGACAATATAAGTCATTTCAATGAAAGACAGCTGAGAGCATGTTGCACAGACATGGAGTCTATCATAAGATCTTTACGCCAGACAATCAAAAAATCAATGGACACGTTGAGGTCTCTAATTGGTGGCTGACTTGGTTTTTTCCTGGGTCAAAGCAGATCAGCTTGCCCTCTTGTTATCCAAAAGTAGGCCGAATCGGCCGGGCCCTTATCCACCATATGCTTAGGAGCGGGATCCGCCCAAGAACGGTGATGTTATGCCCTAGTTATTTTTCTTTTAAATTAAATTACATGAACGCTTTGTGGTGGAGTGGGAAGTAGCTAAGGAGGGATGCACCATGCATGTTTCTCCTGAACAAATCTGGCCCATCACAAGGTTTGTAACTGAATCGCTAAGTCTGCATGATTCATCATTGCTGAAGTTTGATTAACTAATATCTTCTGCATTTTGTAGTTTTAAAATTCTTAAGTTACAAGTGTGTCCATATGCAGTCTGTCGAGTGAGTCTCGTCGCTTAAGGTTCTGACTTTTCTCTGCTTTATATTTTTGAAACGATTCCAACAATGGGTGTTTTAGAGAAGCTTTACTTTCAAGAAAAAAATAAGCGTAACTGGATCCTTCTTGAGCTCCTCGAATGCTCAGTTCCGAGAAGATTTCATAAATGAAGCTGAGGTTGCTTCGCTGCTCGATTGCATTTGTCTCACTGCAGGACCGTTGCATGCTCTTGCAGCTGAGCTAGTCCAGTTCCTTATGCTCTTGCAGCTTGGCTGCCTTACTGTGTCTCTGTTAGATTGGGATGTTCATTTGCAGAAAGCAACCCTGCCGTCTCAATTGTTAAAATGGAAGGTAGTCATGGAGGCAGAGCATGCTGGGTAAAATTGGACGACTGGGAGAGATGCAAACAAAGTGTTTCCTGCACAGTAGATATGAGTGGAGGTTCCACTGTAAATTTCTCCCAAGGTAGGCTGCGGGCAGTCGCTGACAACATTCTAAAAACATTGCATACATATCTTCAGGGGCTAAGGGAAGGTGTCAGTATTACTGGGAATATATGAATGGTGCCGGAATTTAGATTACACTAGCCACGACTCAGGTCATCGTTTGAAGTAGCACTTCTGTATTTTTTTCCGCAGGTGCCTGTGAAAAAGATGATCGGACTGTAGATAAGTGGCTGAGGAAATCAGACAGATTAGGAAGACGAACTGATAAGTTCAAGATTAATAGGAAGATGAAAGTAAAAGGTTTTAAACCTTTTTGATGTTTTTTACTTGTTAATCTGATAAGTGTTACAGGGAGCATTTTATACAGAGATTTACATGTTTAGAGTATTTATGAAATCAATCCTTCAAGTATCAGGTAATCACGGAGCTAATCCTTTTAACTCTTCGATATTTGCAGATTTGCCCCTAGGGCAATAACGCGAGGAAGGTGTGAATTGCGACAGCGATGGCGATGCCGAGAGCGAGCGGAAATCAAGATGTGAGATAGAGTCACCATCGCCAACACCCCCCGCAAGCTCAGACTGTGGAGAAGATTGATGCATCTGAGCTTGATACTGAGTGTCGACAATGCATCGGCGGGGAGACATTTTGTAAATAAATCCGCCAGTTGATTAATGGAGGAAATAAATTGCGGAGCGACAAATCCTTCAAGAAGATGCTGACGAACGAGGTGGCAGTCGAGCTCCACGTGTTTCGTCCGCTCATGAAACACAGGGTTCCGAGCGATGTGGAGCGCAGAATTGTTGTCACAAAAGAGGGGGATTGGACATGGAACTGAGACCTGAAGATCAGATAGCAATCTTGTAAGCCAAACAAGTTCCCGACATGTTTCAGCCATGGAACGATATTCTGCTTCAGCAGAGGAACGAGATATAACACCTTGCTTCTTTGTTTTCCAGGAAATGAGAGAGGGGCCAAGCAACACCGCATAACCTGTAGTAGATCGTCGAGTCAATGGACACGAAGCCCAATCGGAGTCACAGTACGCAACAAGTTTCAATGGACAGGCAGCAGCATAGAATAAGCCCTGAGCGGGAGCAGATTTCAGGTACCTCAAAACCCGATGTGCTGCACATAAATGTTCTTCCTTAGGAGTAGCCATGAATTGGCTAAGTATGTGAACAGGAAATGACAAATCAGGTCGAGTAACTGTTAAATAGATCAATTGACCAACCAAGCGTCGGTAGGGTGTAGGGTCAAGTAATTTCGGAGATGTAGAAATTGCCAATTTCTGTTTAGTATCCATAGGTGTTGTAGAAGGTTTACAAACCATAAGACCGGCCTGACTGATAAGTTCCATTGCATATTTGCGTTGGTTAAGGAAAATACCAGAGGAAGAATGACTAACCTCAATGCCCAGAAAGTAGTGTGCTAGCATATTCCGGTTCCACCGACCATTCAACTCAAAAGCCAAGGCTTATGAGTTGTGGTGGTGGAAACCAATATATACTAAGCATCTTCTCTTCATTT
>JAWWMW010098925.1:0-11095 GCA_035048345.1 Echeveria elegans
TACAATACTCAAGTAAAGTATTAAACCCATGTTTGTCATCATCAACAAAGAGAGTATATGTACCTGAGGTACTAACATTAACTTTTCAAAATCAAAAAACTCAAATAAAATTTAGAAATGCAAATAACTATAAAAATGCAAGAAACTGAAATAATTTTTTTAAAAGAATTTTAACATTAATAACACTTCAATTTTTTTTAAATTAAGACGATTGAAATATTGTATATGTGCATAAATGAAAATTTTATTCATAATAATAATTTTGTGCAAAGTGACGCATTATACAGTTATGCTATTAACTAATGATAAAAATACTAGAGGTAAGCCCGTCGTCTCGAAGGGGCCGCGACATGAACATATATTTTTTTATATCTCCGTTTGATTCTTCATATTGTTCTCAACGTTTTAGTTTTATTTTTTTAATTTTTAAGGTATTTTTATTCTGATGTCTTTATTCTATTCCACTCAAATATCTCGATGCATTCCACACAATTTTAAAATTTTAATTTGTACATATGAATTTCTATTTTCTATTTTTTAATATTTTTGTCTTATTTCTTTTTTGTCTTATTCTCCAACTCTTTTAGCAACGAAATTAGAAGTTTTAGCGATGAAAATTTTCGTCGCTATATGTGTGGTTGTGGACATGAATTCTATTATATATATAGATAGTCAGTAATATTATGTTTTTAGTTACTATTCTAGCTATTAAAAAGAGGTGCCTGATATAATTGATATATCTATAATTGATGCTTTCGTGCAAGTCATAATTGGACGTCGGAATTTTGGAAATTATGCGTCTGTATTCCAGCTTAGACCTTCCCCACAAACTCCTCTATTATTCTTTCTCAAGAGACTATTATTCCCCCGTTTTCCTTTCCTTCTGAAATTCCATAGTTTCTCCGGATGGAGGATGGCCTCTGCTCCACGGAGGGCCGACTCTTTTTCTACCCCGGGAGTTTTCTTCGTTTATTTTTCCCTATCCTGTTTTTTCCCTTTCTCCTCCTAGATGGAAGTGAATAAATCTGCCATAGTTCCGTGCATGTCCATAAACTTGTCGGGATCTAGTGGTTGGGTGTGTTCTTTCTAGATTGGCTCTTTAATTTGACATGCTGGTCATGCTTTCTACAAGATGGTCACGATTTCCTCTCCTTCGGCTGTTCTTATTTGGTGTCTTGATCTAGTATTTAGTGGATGGAGACGCGCGGTTGAAACAAGGACAGGTCTTTTGCCTTCGGAGTACACCTTGAAGGCTGTTTTTCGGTTGATGGATCCAACTTTTGAGTTTAAATTGTTACACGATTGTGTATGTTTAATTAAAGTTTAATCTATGATTGTTGTTGTCTTTTGTTGTCGTTAACTTTCTCCCCACAATTATGGATGAGAGTGTTCTCTCTTCCATCTTGGTGCATGAGTATTTTCTTGGATGTTTGTTGTGCCCGTGTCTCAGTTGTCCTAGACTTGTTTGTCATTGTTGCGTGTGAGTCAGTGGAAGTGTCGTTATGGCCTAAGCTTTGAATTGATGATTATGTACTTGATTCTAGAAGTCTAGTATATGATGATCATGTACTTGTTTCCAGTTATCAATGCAATCCAAAAAAAAAAAAAAACTAAAATCAGCTTTACCAAAAAAATTATACACGCATTTTTGAAATGTAAACCACATATGAGCAAATTTATATATGGTTATACGTATACATATGTAGAGAATATTTGGTAGAGAGTATTAGGCGTAGGATCGCCCTAATTCTATAAACTTTGCATTCATAAGATTATGTATTTCCGAATTCGATGTAAATGATTGACTTTTTATATGGTTCGTTGCTTGATTTGTATTCAAATGCACCCGTTTGGAGAAAACGCTCTCGCAGAACCCAACCGCTCTTGCTGTTTCAACCCCACGGCGGCCGGCCGTCCCTTCGCTCGAATCGAATTTCATAACATCATCAATGGTGGCGATCACCGAAGAATCAACTCTGTCGCCGGCGGACGAGAAACCAAAACTTTTTGATTCGAGCGTTGTTGATGAATCCGCGCCTTGAACTGATTACGCTTTGCAGCAGGCGAAGTTTGCACAGGGAACTGTGAAAGAAACATTGGATTCGTTCATGGACAATTGCAGATCGAGTATTAATCAATTTTTTAAAACTGGCTTCGCGCATCTGCAGCAGGCTGTTGGTTTATTACGAGGTATAAAGTCAGAGTATGATGAATGCGAAGATGTCGCCTTTGGGAAAATCAAAGAGGGGGTCCTCATGGTTTCTGAACATCCGTTGATTACTTGTGGAGTTGTTGGTGGTCTAGGACTTGTGGCATTGAAAAGGCCTAGACTCTTCTTGTATTGTGGCATCATGCGCCTATTGATGAGTGAAGAGAAGAGTGTCATGCAAGCAGAAGAGGATATGAGACGTTTACCGAATTAGCAGCGTTTTTACAAAGAAAGTGTGGATGAAAAGGGCGATTGAAGGATGAATTGTTCTGCATCAGATTTCAAACTACTGGATTTTGGGTTCGTTCAGGGAGTGTAGTGGGCGGTAACTACTTCAGATTTTGACGACGGGTGTTGGGTTCTCGGGCGGTGGTTCTGCTTGGACCAATTGAAATAACTAGTTTCTAATCTATTTGTTATCTGACGTGGAACCCAGTTACCATTTCTCTCCTCAACTGCGGCACAATCTGTGATGAGCGAGAGACTTTTCATTTCTATCCTCCTTTGTGGCTTAATCCTATGAAGAGTGAGAGATTTTTATTTCTGGCATCTAGTGCTTAGTTGTTAGATTGCTCAGTTGTTTATTTGTTTATTTATTTTATTTTGTTTAATTTTTTATTAGGTATATGAAAGTGATTTTTATCGATGATCGCTTTTTCACTCTGTTATTGACATATACATTGATCCTGATTCCGGACTATATTTCTGACTTTCCGTGTTGTATATCAAGTTGTATACTATTGATTCAGTTATTTGGGACATTGTAATCATAAAAAAAAATTAATGGATACAAGTCCAATGCATCATGCATGCATATAAATAGAGTGTGCATATATAGTCTCAACCGATCTACTCTCTAACCATATATGCACACAATCATCAAATTTATGAATGGTCGCGATCATTGTCATCATTAATTCTCTCTTTTATTATTCCTTCATTTCATCATCAGCTTGGATCATCTCGTAATCAAGTACAATGACATGCAAACGTGTTATAATCAAACAGAAAGATGATGAAATGGTAGAGTTCCAAGTCGTCGAGCCGATTAGTCGAATAGTACGTCCATCTCCAAATGCTATAAATGGGATGCACACCCTTGTTATTATTGTATTCTACGTTAATGCTCTACATCAAATGGATGGTGTTCTTTTGGGAATAAGATCTTGCTAGCAACTCCATCATTTTTCTTGTTTAGTGTTTACAAATTTTGGGTGTAGGTTTTTTTTATTATGTTTTCCCATAAAAGGGAATCAAAATATACAATCAAGTATCAATACGTACGGAACTATAGTTCGGAATACATGATCCATGAATGTTTGAGTCTAATGGAAAACGACTATCGATCTGTAATCGTTTTCCATGACCAATACAACTAATAACAATGAATGAAATAAATAAAATAAAACGAGCAGTCTAACAGTAGTAGATCCTCAAATAAAAGACCTTTTACTCATCCACATAGTGGTTTCGCAGATCAGAAGAGAATGAAAGACCTCTTACTCCTCCAAAGAGTAGCTCCGCGGATGAGAAGAGAAATAGTACTGGGTTCCACGTTATATAAATAATGTAAAACAAAAATCAGTTATTCCAAATGATACATTCACCGTCGATAGAATTTGACACTCGAACCCTCCAAAATCTGTTTCAATTGCCCAGGCCGCCAGACGCTGCTTAACCTCATACACCATTCTCTTCTATATGAATGAAGAACACTGTTTGCTTTCCCCTTCCATCTTCATGTTGTAGAATGAGATGAAATTGTTGAGTCAAATTGATGGAGCGGAGGGGTCTTCACGATTGAAGTGAGAAAATAGCGGCTGAAGTCCTTGGGGGCGGAGGGGCCTCCACAATTGAGGGGCAAAACAGCGATTTTGCAAAATCGCCGAGGCGTCGAGAGCATTTCCCTGAAGGAGTGCCTTCTGATTTTGGTTTTAAAATATTTTGCATAGTGTGAAATTTACGTTGGTGAAATATTAAGTGACATGAATCAGAATCTAGTGAGTAAAACTTTGTACTCTGACCACCTACCACATAATTTCAAATCAAGTAATTATTACTATTAGAACTTTCAAATAATATGCATATGAGTTAAAACTCCGTACTGTAAAATAAATATCGAACGACCGTTTTGTAGAGGCGACAAAGTGACGTCTGCATTGTCTCGGCCGTCAATCTCCTTCCCTTTGCCGTCGTAGTTCTCCGTCGTAGTCCATCATGTCCGACCGAAAGCGCCGATTCATTTTTCTAAGGTTTTACGATTTGGGGATTTGATTGATTTTTTTACATCGAAGATTGCTGCACAGCAAAAATCTTTTGACGGCGGTTCTCTGAAACGGGGCACTTTTCAAGGATTCCTGCTGGCTACCGTCATGGTCTCCATCTCTGGCACCGTCATCACCTTAGCCTGTTGTCTTCAGAAAACTCCTCCCCGTCCTGTTTCTCCTCTTCCTTCGAGGGGAAGCGAAAGAATAATAGTAACAAAAGAATTTCTTCTGCGGAGGATGTAGTGGATCCCAGAGGCGACGGGATGTTCCACAAGTGACCGTCCGTGACTAAGAGGTTGAATAGTGATTATGATTTGACTTTATGTGCATTTTAGTTTCTTGTCGACAGACGGAACGATTGAGGAGTTGTCGATGTTCGGATTGTTGCGAAGATGAGGAAGGCCGGTTATCGCAGCGCATGAACGACGCTGACATGTGTTGTGGGCCATGATATTGGGATGAGATAGGGCAGATGAAAGTGATAGATTCGACAAAGTACTTTTGGAACCGGTTTTGGATAGATACTTTTTCAGTAGAGTCGTAGCGTGTGCTTTATGTTGTTCTATGTCGAAACCACCCTTGTTGTTCTAAGTTACTTCTCTAAACTTGAATTTGATTTTCTCCTCATCCGCGCACGGCGCGAATCTGTGGAGGGTGAGAGCTGTTTATTTGAGTATCTACTACTTCATAGTTAGATTGCTCATTTTTTATTTGAGCATCTACACTACTACGTAGTTAGATTGCTCGTTGTTTATTATTTACTGGTTTGTGTATTTACACGGAATGCGACTTTGATCAATGATCGTCTTTCTTTTTGTTATTAAGTTTCATTGATCGTGATTCCGGACTATGATCCCGTGTTGTATACATTGATGATGTATACGTTGATTCTCATATTTTTGAAAAATCCTAATAAAAAAAATAATAAATATCGAACTATGTATATTGTTCCATCCAGGTACCATATAAACAAAACTAATTTGCAACTAATAATTATTTTGAATTTTAACTTAATTATCAACCATATCAAACAATCTAATTCAATTATTCAATTCAAGTTTAATACAAATATTTAATTTAATTTCTATATCAAACATTAAATTATAAAAATGAAAAAAAGTCACATGTATAGTGGATATAATTTTACATTGTGTATTACAATATATTAATTTCAGTTTAAACAAAAATATTTGCAAAATTTTGGTACGTTTAGCTATAATAAAAAATAATGTTTATTTAATAATGATTTATTTCGCATCAAAATTATTGAGTTCATTTTATTTATTTATATTTAAACCAAGCAGCACTTGGATTGAATAGTATACATAGTTCGTTACGTAATTTGAAAATTTTGACGGTATCACTGTTTTGATGATGATTCATTCTTATAACTCAAAATAACACTTACAAATAACACTTACAAGTTTTGATTGAAACACATGTTACTTCGGTACTTTATTTAAATTTTCCTTTTAAAATTAGGTGGTAGGTTAGGTGAAGCATTTAATTTTTCCTTTTTCAAAAATATTATGATTTTTATTTGATCCAATCCTGGTTTCAATATTCTTAAAAAAATAGAAGGGATGCACAGATAGTCGAGTTTTTATTTATTTTTTCAGTCTCGATCCGGTCCAAACTTGGAAAAGCAAAAAAAATTAAAGAAAAAATCCGGGTTTTCGATTTACTTTATAGAAATTAAGGCAACGTTTTTCAAACAGTTCACTTTATAGAAATTAAGGCAACGTTTGGCGAAAAAGCTCTCGCCCTACTTGGCGATTTGCGTTGGTCGACGTTGCTTCGCGTTCCCGTCGCCCACCACCGCCTCAACTTCGGTCATTTTCTCAACATCCCTTTATTCCAACCGATGCATCCTTCCTCTGCCTACCGTTCTACCCGAAAGCTTCGGGCAGTGACGCTCACGCTTCATTCAAAGGTTTGTTGGCCACCACTGAAACAGTGAACTTTGAGGATGTGAGTGCCAAGGATCTGAAATGTCGATTGATTTATACAATTTGGATGGCACTAGAGTTCGGCGAGTGATCGATTATCCGTTAGATACCCATCTTTTGAATGAAATTACTGAACTTGTTCTGGGACTTTTCACCAACTTCATGTCGACGAACGACGCTCTTTCGGTAGCCCAAGGCTCTGGCCAAAGTGGGAAGGGGTTGTTTGGGTGAAGCGTATGCACAATTAAACTAATTTGGGAGCAATATATTTTTGAAGGGGTTGGGTGGACCAATTGGAATGACTGGCTGCCGCCCCAAGTTACCTCTTAGGGCCTAGTTAAATTTCTCTCCTCTTCTGCGAAGTCACTCTATGAGGAGTGAGAGAATGTTATTTCTCACCTCTACGCGTCACAATATGTCATGAGCGATAGTCTTTTCATTTCTCTCCTCATCTGCGGTTTAATTTTGTGGAGAGTGAGAGATTGTTTATTTATTTATTTCTCTTGATTTTTTTAGTTGTATTGGTCATGTAAAGCGATTCCGGATCGATGATCGCTTTTTCATTAGTAATAATAATTCATGGATACTGTATTCCGGGCTATAGTCATGTGATATATACTTTGATGTAGACATTTACCCCTTTTTATGGAAATTTGTAATAAAAAAACAGCTCACTTTATAAAAACTTAAAATTTTAGTTTAATACATTTATAATTTTTTTAAAATTTACTCATATTTTGATTTCTTAAGATTGTTACATTCTTTTAAATTATAAAAAAAATCGAAAAAGAAAAAAGATTGTTTATTATTTTAATTTATTACTACAACAATGAAATTGGATTGTTGTAGCTGGTTTATCTTCTCTCTCCTATCATCTGGTGAACGAAGCCCTAGCCCTAAAAGTCCATCGCGAAAGCTCTAACCTTTTGGAAAAACGAAGGCCCATCATCTCCATCGTCTCGTTGCTTCGCGTCCCAAACAGCTACCTCACAAACCCAATTCACCCAAGAAAAAGCCCTCAAAGTTCCAAAGATCTGATTTTTAAAGGTCCGTCTCTGTCTCCTATTTCGCGGTTAATAAACGCACACTACCGTCGCATCGTCCCCTTTTTCTGTGTTATCTGATTCCTGCTATCACCTCTTCAGAAATATTTTGTTTTGAATTGTGGGTTTGTTTGTGATTTTGAATTAGGGTTATGTGGATGGTTGGATGATTTGAGTGGAACCTTTTTCAACGGTTTTGTCAATTCTGATTATGAGCCCTGAAACCCTGTTTGTCAAATTCAGGAATGTTTGTTTATTTATGAATCTGTATGTGCTGTTTTTATAAAAGCCGCATTAAGTAATTGTAGGAGTGGATCCAGTAGTGTATTGTTTATCTTTGTGTTCTCCCTTTATGAATTGGTAAACCCGAAAGAGATGATGCGTCATCATCGTCCATCCTTTTTGGAGTCATGTACTTACAGTGTATGCGGTTGGTTTGGTGTAAAATTTACATGTCTTAGCTGTATGATGTGTGTAGATGGAGATGCAAATTGTGGAACAGCCGTCTGACATGATCGAAGCGCACACTCCTGAAACTGGCAGGAAAAGGAGGAAGAAGTCAGTGGTATGGGATCACTTCAGTTTGGAGACGGTTTCTCCTGGAATCACTAGAGCCACATGTAACCACTGCAAGAAATCATTTGCGTATATATCGGGTGCGAAGCAAGCTGGTACTAGTCATCTCAAGCGCCACATTGTGTTGGGGATCTGTCCGATTGGTGGACAAGATCGTACACCAGATCAAGAGGGTGGGCTTACTCCATTTCAATCTGGTTCGCAGTCTAGAGGTGTAAGGAGAGCTTCTGATGGGCCGAAGAGGAGAAAGAAAGCTCGCAGTCTTCTTAGTTCTTCGTTTGATCAGGATCTGTGTAATCGTGAGATTGCGAAGATGATTGTTCAGCATGAGTATCCACTTCACATTGTGGAGCATAGTGGCTTCGTTAACTATGTTCAGAGCCTTCAGCCTCAGTTTAATATGGTGAGTTTCAACTCCATCCAAGGTGATTGTGTGGCCCTGTATTTGATGGAAAAACAAAATATTCTAAATCTGGTGAATGGAGCTCCTGGGCATATTTGCATCACCTTGGATTTATGGACTAATAGTCAGAGCATTGGCTATGCGTTTTTGACTGGGCACTTTGTGGATATGGACTGGAAGCTACAACGCCGCATTCTTAATGTTGTTATGATTCCTTCACCTGATAAGGATGATGCTTTAGTCGAAGCTGTTGTTACTTGTCTATCTGACTGGTCATTGAAATCAAGGGTGAGTACCCTCACTGTCGATCAGTCGTTTACTAATGAAGCTGTGGTTGAAAACCTCAGAGGCTTGCTTTTTTTGAAGAATGCTCATATGCTCCATGGACAGTTCCTGCTTAATAATTGTTACGCCCGGACGCTGAGTCGCGTTGCACAAGATGCCTTAACTTTGATGGGTCCAACTGTTAAAAAAGTTCGTGAGTATGTAAAGTATGTTACAACCTCTGAAGATAATGAAGAGAAGTTTCTCGAGCTGAAACAACAACTTCAAGTTCCTAGCTCGAGAAACCTTCGGTTAGATGACCGAACAAAGTGGGATACTACATATCACATGTTGGAAGCTGCATGTGAAGTTAAGGAACTGTTCGGTTGTTTTGATGCTTCTGATTACATGCAAACACTGTCGATGGATGAGTGGAAACAGATTGAGGTTATGCTGACCTACCTGAAGCTGCTGTTCGATGCTGCCAATCTTGTAACTGGTCTTAATCCTCCGCCCGCTTGCAACTTTTTCCATGAAATTTGGAAAGTAAAACTAGAGCTGTCGCATGCGGCAAAAAGTCAAGACCCCTTTATCAGTTACCTCACCAGACCCCTACATGAGCGCTTTGACAAATACTGGAAGGAAACTTGCCTAGTATTAGCAATTGCTGTGGCTATGGACCCGAGATTTAAACTTAAAATTGTGGAATTTAGTTTCTCCAGGGTCTTTGGCGATGATGATGACAAATGGATCCACATAGTGGAAAACGGTATTCACGAGCTGTTTCTTGAGTATACAAACGGCAAACGTGAAAATGACAGAGACGGAAAAATGGAAAATTTGCAACGAGGTTCTCATGACGAACTATCTGACTTTGATGTCTACGTCGCTGACACCAACACCAGCCAAAACACAAAATCTGAACTGGATCAGTATCTAGACGAGTCTCTTCTTCCCAGGGTACAAGAATTTGATGTCCTACACTGGTGGAAACTCAACAAACAGAAATACCCGATTCTATCTAGAATGGCTGCTGATCTTCTGTCTATTCCAGTGTCTACAGTTGCTCCAGAATCAGTTTTTTACACAACAAACAGGAAGATGGATAGCTACAGGAGCTCGCTGCGTCCAGTAGCCCTTGAGGCTTTGGTGTGTGCCAAGGACTGGTGTCAATATGAAACCGCTCCATCAACTGATTCTGAGGTGTCATATGGCATTGCTCAAATGAACGCTAAGATGTTACCATAGCTTTTTAACATATACTGTTGTAAATTGCTAGACCATCCATGATTATGCCCTTTGAACATTTGCCAATGTAATTTCCTATTTTGTTGCAAAGTATGGTACTTTGAGCTTGAGGCTTAAGACATGCACTACGGCCATAAATGTGACAAAAGACAAATCCACATTACACTGAACAAAAAACAACTCATTTTGAAAGGTTTCAGTCACCATTAGGGCGTCAAAAAAAACTAAAAGTTATCTGGGAAAAACTAACTTAAAAAGTGCCTAGCCAATGATTAGTTGCTGCCACTGAGTTGCAGTTTAGAAGATCTGGAAAAGAATGCCACCGTGGGTAGCAAAGACGAGGGACTCTACTGCCATCAGCTTGATCAGAATGTTGAGTGATGGGCCAGATGTGTCCTTAAAGAGGGTCTCCAATTGTGTATCCAATCACAGCTGCCTTGTGTGAGTCACATATTCTTGGTTGAATTTTTGGCGGGTGCTAAAAGTCTAAAACATTGCTTATAGTTTTATTGTCCAAGAATTGACGAAAGAAAATTGATCAGATGAGTCAATATTTTTGCAGCCCTGCTCTGGGAAATTGTAAATCAAACTTCAGGAGGATGTATTTTATTTATTTTTTTTCATTTTTAAAGATGCGGATTATTATTAAGTGTAAATGTAAGAAGGTACGGTCGACCGAGAGAAAGCATTGAAGAGCGTGCAAATTTTATTTTATTCCATCCATTTCATATTATAGTTTTAATTTCCTTATTAGATATTCTAAAAAATAATTCTCATTTGTATAAATGGAATACTTTCGAACCTTACATTTATCATCTCTCCAATCTCTTTTCTTTACACTTATTTTCTTATCTACTTTTACCTCGCATAAATTCTTTTCTCTTAAATTTTATAATCAAACTCAAATGAAAAACTATATTATGAGATGAAAAAAGTACTAATTTGACAAAATATTTTTGTTTGTCTCTCTTTAACATTTCATTTTTCAAAGGCAACGCCGCAACGAGGTAAAAGGTGACAGCAGCAACAACAACAACGCCTCATTTGTTCCCTTCACTCAGGGTCTGTTCTTTTGACATTAATTTAATTTCAGTTCAGTTCAGTAGATAAACATTCACTATTTTTAAAATTATTTT
>JAWWMW010098935.1:0-11095 GCA_035048345.1 Echeveria elegans
TTGAGATACCACAGCGAGAAACTTGCCATTGCCTTGGGACTTCTAAATACAAAACCCGGAACGAATATAAGGATCGTGAAGAATCTACGTATATGCGAGGACTGCCACCTTGCGATCAAATTCATTTCCTCAGTCACATGTCGAGAAATAATTGTCAGAGATAAGCTACGTTTCCACCATTTTAAAGACGGCTCATGTTCCTGCCTGGATTACTGGTAATGTCGGCGAAACTTGCTTGGATTCATTTACAGGGTAATGGCTTACTGCAACGAGTAAATGGAACCTCAAGAGTGGATCCAACTGCAGAGTGAGTATTCGACTAGAAAACCAATTCGGCGGTCGCTCCGCATTCAGCACGGGATGGCATGGGTTTGAGCTGATGGGGTCAAGTGTGCCTTTTACAGGACACATTTTCAAGCATATATACAGTGCCCATTTTATTGTCATTACAAAAACATGATCCGGCTACTTCTTACTATAAATTACACTTAATTTCATTCCTAATAACCAGTATAATAAAATAAGATCAAGTCTAATCAGGTCAAAAAGCAACTAAAAGAAAGTGAATCTTGGAGAACAAATCACCTCAAACACTATTAGCCCTGATTAAAGTTTCATAAATGCCCCGCTATAAACCCCAAACGCAACAATCAACACATAGTGCGACTCTCTCAACTCCCTCGGTCAGAATGGACACGTGTCGCCTTCCTATTCCTGACGTGGCCGTCACCGTCACCTTCTTTTAGCTTCCACTCTCGCTCCTCCGGATGCGCACGACAGCCGAATCCAACTCCGTAACGTCCTCTCCATCAGATTCGCATCGCTTTTACGTCTTCGATTTTACACGAAAATTGAATCCAGTCAGGTTGAAGCAACCAGGTTTGCATTGATATGGAATGAAATAAATATCACCCTCGGAGAAGAAGATCTCATCAGTGACACCAAACAGTCTAGGGTCATTCGCTGGCCTTGCGGCAGGCAAAGGAATTGTCGAATGAAGCAGATAGTGAGCCGTGGGAAGCTATTTGCAACAATGTTGAATATACGTACGATATGCTATCACTGAAGCCTATGATAGCTTCAAATTATTTGCTACTCACGACTGTTTAGTATGGCATTACAGAGAATTATATATCCTTGCAAATTTGTTCCGTGAGATTGACTATCCATCGTATTGAAACAGGAAAATTCACCCAAACATACAATTGCAAACTTCTGCACGAGATACTTGCGAAGCTGATTTCCCTTATTGAGCTGCTTCTGAAACCTAAACCTAAACAGACCTTAAACAAACATGCAGTTTGAGAATTTCCATGGGTAAGTGATCTGCAGCTCAACTCAAGAAGGATGGGTTGGCACCGGTAAACCCAGCTGAAAAAAGAAGGTTTGCTTTTTGAAAATGTGGTCCAGTTTTGCTGATGAAGAGGACAGTATCTTCTACAGACAACTTCGGCGTTTGTATATACAATTCTCACTTCAAGAGACTCAATGCACAGCGTGCCCAAAAAACTTCGTTCTTCAGCAATTCTCTTTCCATAGAAATTAGAATATTCCCAGAGCTCCGCAAGTTGAGAAGATGTTGGCATTTAGTGTTCTTGACACCTTACTATGACGAGGAAGTTATGTATGGCAAAGAAATGCTCCGCAACATTTAAGAAACAAACTTTAAGGACATTTACGCAATTATCACAAACTTTGGGAAGATTACGTAATTACCTAAAGGTCCATTTCATGTTTATTTATATCCCTGTTTCTCTTCCATTCTAATGGTAATAAAAAAAATCTTTTCCCAACACTGTCTCTTGAGTTCTTTTATTTGCTGAGAAGCTGTGCAGTCCAGCTTTCTCTTGTATTTTTTCGGTTGCCGGAATCTTCATTTTCTCAGAAGTTATGTATGGCAAAGAAATGCTGCGGAAAGAGTATGAAGATGGAATTTCTACCTTGTTTTATCTGCAGAAGATTTATGTTGACGAGTGGGCAATTTTTTTTGGAAAAAATGCGTAGAAAAAGGGATGAAGGATGATGATGAGATCTGGACAAGGAAGATGAAGGATCTCCGGCTTTGGGCATCATACAGGGGCCAAACTTTGTCCTGTACGGTCAGGGGCATGATGTATTATTACAGAGCTCTTAAGATGCTTTCTTTTCTGATTTCTGGTTTGGCGTCTGAGATGGACATCAGAGAGGGATCAGATCGAGTTGCATCTCACTTATCGATGAACAAAAGCTGGGGCGTGGATGGTATTGGTAGGGATAACCCTCCAGCAAAGAAACTGAATAGAGCCACTGCTGGCGTCAGTCTTTTGTACAAAGGGCATGAGTTTGGGACCGCTCTTATGAAATTTACATATGTGGTCGCATGCCAGCTTTATGGTGTGCACAAGGCAAAAGGGGATCACCGTGCTGAGAAGATTTTGTTTCTGATGAAACCCAATGCGGCCCTTTGAGTTGTTTATGTTGATGAGGTGCGATTTGGGAGGGAAGAAGTGGAATATTACTCAGTTCTCGTGAAGTAGGATCAGCAACAGGACAAGGAAGTAGAGATCTATAGGGTCAGATTACCTGGTCCATTGAAGCTTGGAGAACGAGAATCAAAACCATGTCATTATTTTCACTCTTGCAGATGCACTTCAAACAATTGATGTGAACCAAGATAATTACTTTGAAGAGGCTCTTAAGATGAGGAATCTTTTGGAAGAGTTCAAAGTCCATCATGGTATCAGGAAGCCCACCATTCTCTGACTCCGAGAAAAATATTTTCACAGGTTCTGTATCCTCACTTGCTTGGTTCATGTCTGCTCAGGAATCAACCTTTGTGACTTTGGAGCAGCTGCGAACCCATTGAAGGTGCGAATGCGCTATGTTCACCCAGATGTGTTTGATAGGTTCTGGTTTTTAATTCGCGGTGGAGTTAGCAAAGAATCAAGGGCGATTAATATAAGCGAGGATATATTTGCGGGTTTTGAATGTACGCTTCGTGGAGGAAAAGTTACTCATCATGAATACAATCGGGTGGGCAAGTGAAGAGACGTTGGCCTTAATCAGATCCAATTTTGAAGCCAAAGTTGCAAATGGGAATGGCAAGCAGGTTTTGAGCAGAGACATGTACAGTTGGAACACAGACTTGACTTTTTTCGAATGTTATCCTTCTTCTACACCACTGTGGCATTCTTCTTCAACAAATGATGGTAACACTGACTGTCTATGCATTTCTCTGGGGCCGGCTTTATCTTGCTCTTAGTGGCGTTGAAAAGGCAGCCATGAATGCTACCAACAATTGAGCTCCTGGTACCATTGGTAGGGGATTTGTGGTAGGACATAAAAGCTTTGCTGAGAATTATCGACTGTGAAAGCAATTGGGCTAGGAATCATTCTGACTGTGTATGCATATCGAAGCTGTTGTGAATAACACTCTTACGCACGCGGAAAAATCGGCACACACACAATCACAAATCAACCGCAGAAAATAACGAACACGAATACAATGTTTAACGTGGTTCAGTTGTCTCTCGCAACCTACGTCCACGGACAACTAGGAAGAATTTTATTAGGGTTTGTTGTTGTACGGATTACAATTCACAACACACTATATTTATAGGTATGATTAGGGTTTCAATTATTGGACCGAGCTCAGGCCTAATAATAGTTACGTTGGCTTCACTATCCAACAAATCTCCCACTTAAAGTCACGGAACTATGTTCACCTGGACTTCACTCAGTAATAAGTCATCGGAACGTCACTGTTCCCCCACACCTCTAGTTGTCACCAGCCTTCTTGTCACTTAGAAGACTTCGTTGAACCTTCACTCGATTTCAACACACCCGTCATGGCTGAATCTGTCACTGACTCGCTCTCCACGGTTCCCACCGGCTCCCACTGCTGCAAACCTGTCTTGCTGGATCCTGAAACACCACGAGAACAAACACTTTCCATACTCTGCAAGAACTCTTCTGGAGATGTTTCAACAGCTGAAATCTCGGTTCTCCTGACCCACTGTCTTTTAGGAATCTTAGCTGAAACACCACCCGTGCTCCCACTGCCACTGATACCTCTGACTGGTCTACATGAACCCTTCCACGTTCGCTCAAACTGAATCTGACATTCGGCTCTGGGTTTCTCTCTTGCCAACAACCCTCTCCTGCCCACGAGATTCAGTGAATCGGACTTTGTATATCGTCTTAATCGGGACGATCACTTCCTCAGACGGTACCCCGACCTTATACAGCGAACCTCTTTTGCTTCCCCCAGCAAGAGTTATATCGTCCGCAAGTCATACCATTCCAAAGTCTCCAACTAACAGATTCTGCAATGCTTCAATGCTATGAGTAGCATGACATGAAGCACCAGAATCCACGACCCAGAGATCCATACTGCTCCCTTCACTACAGAGAAGAAGATCGTTTGCAGAATCTTCAACAATATTCACTTTCGGACATTGATCCCTAAAATGTCCCACCTCCTTACAGTTCCAACATGTTACACATGAGTTGTCTCGAGTCTTCACTTGACTCCTTCTGTTCCTGCTCCGTAACTGAACAGTTTTCACTCATCCTTGTGTTCACTAGCTCTCTAATCAGGAAAACCTTAACGCGGCTGCTTTGATCTGCTTACACTCCGATTCAGATCTGTGCGATTCACTTCGCGACGCCGGACGCCGGTCAATTGCTTCGTGCGGCGGCTGCTCTTCGCACGGTGACTTTCCTAATTTTTTCTACTGATTCGGATATCTCGTGTGTTACCGTGGCTCTTGATACCACTTGTTGGAATTAACACCTTCACGCACGCGGAAAAATCGGCACACACACAATCACAAATCAACTGCAGAAAATAAACGAACACATAACATAATATTTAACGTGGTTCAGTTGCCTCCCGCAACCTATATCCACGGACAACTAGGAAATTTTTTATTAGGGTTTGTTGTACGGATTATAATTCACAACACACTGTATTTATAGGGATGATTAGGAATTCAATTACTGGACCGAACTCAGGACCAATAATAGTTACGTGGGCTTCACTATTCAACAGTTTTTCCCACTATTTCCTTAAAATCATCGAACTCCATAAGGTAGTTGAGAAAGTTGAATTGCTTCACTATTTTAAGAACAGGGAGATTAAGGTCTATCAACACTGGGCATGGGTTCATGACCTAAAAGATTTGAGTCCTCGCCTAATTTCATTCACCAAACCTGAACACAGTGGTGCATGGGTTCTGTCTGCAATAGTGCAATGGTTGATGAGAATTTGCAGTGAATCAGGTACAGTTCGTCAACTGAAAAATCCCTCCGATAAATTATTGAAAATATTTTTAGGTTGTAGTATCTGGCGGGAGATTACTGATTATACTCCAAAACATCATTCTCCCTTCAACTCCAAACTTTAGGCACTTTGTCTAAACTGTTCGCTGGTCAGATTTTTTCAAAACTAATTTGATAGATCACGTTCAAAAGGAACTTGGTATCAAGAATGTATTGATATGTTATCGTCCAAAAACTGGTCCATAGCAGCTGTCAGACAAGAGGCCAGATCATCTTGCAAAGAAGAATATTCAGGATGATATATGCTGGAGTAACCTGACTACTTGTCCAATATCTCTAAATGTATGTCAGGAGTCGGGAAGTCCTGCATCTTTCTAGTTGTATCAACAAAAAAAAGGATGGATATAGTTGTGCTCAAAGATTATAAAAATGCGTGTTAATTTCCTTGCTACTCATAGTATATCAACAGTCATGTGCATTACGACAGACTGATAGGATTTCATCTGTCATTGCAAGAACAAAAGACATCTTACAAATGACTTCTGTTGCCAGTAAACTGTAGTAAACAATAACCTTCATATGCACATCACATTGTTACAGAAACTAAGTGAACCACGAACAGATATATGTATAACTGCAATTTGATACTTCAAAATTAGAAACTAAACGCCAATTCCGTAGTTCATCTTACCTGATAGATTATCGACTCGATACTTGCATGGAACACATTCATCATTTCGACGCTTCTTTCTCTTCTTCATCACCTTCTTTTCAGACTTCGATTGATTAATCAAGACACTGTGGAGCGATGCTCAGCACCTGATGTGGATGCCCTAGAAGTCTGTGGTATCATTGTCATTTTATACATATGAAGAAAGCCAAGGCCAAGCTAGACTCAACAAATGACCCGGTATCCCTGAGAATAGTTGAACCATAGCAAGCCCATTAAAAAGGCCTTTCATGTCATATTCCTGTAATAATCTTGAATAAAAAAGTTAAAGATTTGTCTAAAAAAACTTCAAGTCTTTCATCACCTTCAGTCCGTTAACACATTGGTTCCATTCAGATATGATTCAAGTAACTGCATACCATCTACGCCTGATTTTAACAACTTTCAAAATGGTGCATATCTTATCTAACAATCTGATTCATAGCTTCTCCAATACATGGTCGAAAATGAAGCTATTATTTACGCCTAATAGATAGCACGTGAAAGTTTATAAATAAGTACCAAAATGACAAGAAATTTCAAAACATAAAACCTTAATAGTATTTTAAAATTATATATTGCTTTCAATAAGACTCCAAAACATTAAATCTGATTAACCAGCGCTTAAACAAAATGAAACATGAGAACTCACAAAATGCTTACTTTATTTGAAAAATAACGAAAACAATGGTGTACATAATGTATACCATGCAGCCATATTTTCTCAATTGGTTTTGATAAGAAACAGATCTTGAAGGTTGAAGCATATAAAGAGCACCCAAGCAATACTTTGCAATTAAGTAATTTCTCTCTTCTTCAGGCTCTACACATACATTACGTAAAAGAACAAACAACTCACCTGAAGCTAAGGGCACCATGTCGCAGAAATTCCAAACCATGGTCATACCTGTATCATGGGGGCACTTCAAAATTCCCAAAACTTCAAACCTTTTGAACGAAAAGATGGATCTCAGAGAGTCATTGGTAACCTGGAAATGTCAAACTATTTCTTAATAGGTCTCCAGTACAAGTGTTCAAATAAATCAATAGAATATTCTCTGGTAACTTCAAAAAAAGATGTTCTACTTGAAACTCCGAAATACAAAGAGACTTCAACTCCTTGTATTTCCTCTCAAGCAAATCCATCTCCGTACAAGAAATCTCCAGACATTATTTCAAATTCTAGTTGGATGACTTAGTAGAGAGTAGAATGACAGAATCCATTGTAAGCATGTGTAATAGTGTCTTTTTAGACTATAACTTAGCATAGAAACCTCACTGAAAATCTTGTGGATTTACTCTGCACATCCCGGTGTTGTTCGTGATGGCACAGGGCTGCGAAGAGAGTTGCAAAATATGACGTCCCTTAGCATTGAAATCCTTGTTGAATCCCAGTGGCAAAGCGCAAACCCTTCTTGACAGCTGCAGAAGACAAAGTACAAAATGTTAGACAAAAGAGCGACTTTTTATTTAGACAAATTTGCAGAATCAGTGCAACATCTGAATTAGTAAAAGAAGCCTTCTACCCAAATAAACAAATAAAGATAAATGCGCCAGTAGAATATGACAAAAATATTGCATGAAAGCTTAACTTCCGGCCTAGGTAGAACACAAATATAGGAAAAAAGGTGGACTGTTGACTGCTGAAGCACACTTCTTCCATTTATGTCACTGGTAACACGAACTACATGCAAGACCATACTGTGTTTCCTAGGCCAACTTTGGGTCAGATGCAACAGTGTATAATCTTGTTTATAATAAAAAATAACGGCAAAATTTCCAGCTTATAGTAGTTCTAAAAAATATTTTATTTCTTCTGAACGCATGTTTAGCATTAATTTCTGGGAAGAGACTGATAGTAAAGGGTATGCCATATCCTTAACCATTTGCATTAAGTGTTGATTCCAGCCAATCAACTTTCTACAGATGTAACATATAGAGGGCTTTTATTCACCATACATTACAAGTACACTAATTTTGTGAGTTTATTGCAAGTTTAACATCTATGGCACTGCGGGGTAGAGACTTAGCTACGAGAACGGAGCACCATAGCACCAATTCAACTCAACAATGCAATATATTCATCCGAATACCTTTGTGCTTCAAAATGATTACTAAATCCGGTCAAAGAGGAAAATGTGTGCACCAAAGGACATGGTTTTCCATCCAAAACAAGATTTCCCACCTCCGCCAACATATCTAGGGGCGCCTTGGAATCTTATTTCGGTTGTGAACGCAAATATGACCAGCAAGGGTGTCTGAAGTGCAAGGAGACTCTGAACAGACTGTATTAAGGTCCATGTGTAAAGCATGGAACAAGACCCTCACACCTTGGCGTCAGAGAGAGTCCACAGGCCAGCTACCAACTGACCAGGTTGAGGTCACCAGCCTAAAGACCAATATAAAATGATAGGAAAACACACATAATTTGTCGGGTAAATAAAGGTTAAATCTAACTTTTATTTTGCAAACATCCATGCACTGTAAGTATCATCAGTTGGATTTGGAGAATAGAACTTTCAATCCAAAATCAATAAAACCATAAGAAGCTAGAAATGACTGCTTCCCACCCCCAGCTCACAGTGAGTGTCAGGAGTTTCACCCAAGAATAGAAACTCTGTTCTGGACTTGACAGCAAAAAGTGACATATAAAAGATTACGCAACGAAAATGGAGATAAGCATCCTAACTTAAACAACAGAAGGATCCTACAATCTCTTACGATCTCTGGTATTTTAGAGAGAGATGACAAAGATTTAATGTTTTTTGACTCAATTTTCGCTATGGGCCTCTAGTTTCTAACCGACAAACTAAATTCTTAACCGCAATTCATGGTTGTTTATATAAGCCCTTTTTCATTTTTCTCTCGCCAATAATACATTCCCGGAGGAGGGAAAGAAAAGCAAACCCCTCTTCTTCTTCTTGTAAGGCTTCTTTTCAAGGTTTCTAATTGGAAGCATTACAATGTCGACCTACGACGGCGAGAAGAAGAAGAGGAAGATTGCCATCATTGGCATCTCCTCTATCATCTTGATAGCCATGGTGGTGGCAGTCACTGTTGGGGTCAGTCATAGCTATCACAGTGCTCCAGAAAAAGTTGATCAGACAAAGGCTGCATCCTCCTCAAAAGCTGTGACCGCATTGTGTCAAGCTACAGACCACAAGCAAATCTGTGAGGACAGCCTGAAGCCATATGCAGGCAACACAACTGAGCCAAAAGAGCTCATCAAAATTGCTTTCAATGTTACCATGCAACACATTAAGGAGGCAGCAAGGAAATCGGACGCCCTACGTGAACTTGAAAAGGACCCAAGAACTAGTGCTGCCTTGGAAAATTGTCATGAGTTGATGGACTACTCCATCAATGACATCAAGGCTTCCTTCAACAAGATTGGTACTTTCGAGGCTTCAAAAGTGGATGACATCTTAGCCGACTTGAAGGTCTGGCTGAGTGCTGCCATCACATACCAAGAAACATGCCTAGACGGGTTTGAGAACACGACTGGCACCGCGGAAGGAAAAATGAGGGATGCACTAAACACATCATCTCAGTTGACAAGCAATGCTCTTGCCATGGTTACACAGCTTTCCAATGTCTTCGCAAGCCTACAAATTCCTGGAATCACTGGTCGTCGTTTGCTGAGTGCTGATGAATTGCGTACAGTAGGACATGACGAGTACTCAGAATGGTTTGATCAAGGTCGTAGAAAGCTTCTGTTCGCTGATCCATCTCTGCTTAAGCCTAATGTGGTTATAGCCAAAGATAGCTCTGGTGATTACAAAACCCTCTCTGAGGCAGTTCACCATATCCCCAAAAAAAGCAACACGAGTTATGTGATCTATGTTAAGGAAGGCGTCTACACTGAGCAAGTTGTTTTCAATAGCAGCTTAACCAATGTTTTCTTGTACGGAGATGGACCAACCAAGACTAAGATCACAGGAAGCTTGAACTACGCAGACGGTGTGCCAACTAGCAAGACAGCCACAGTCAGTAAGTATCCCTATTCCCTAATCCTACAACTCAAACCTCAAATTGGCTTTATAGTTTATATGACAATCAATAGCACATTTCATCGCAATAGCCAGATCATATATATGAATATAATCGTACTGAAATCTAACAAACGGAAACTGAACCTGACCTGCAGTTGTGCTGGGAGATTTCTTCATGGCAAGAAACATAGGGTTCGAAAACAGCGCAGGACCGGAGAAGCACCAAGCCGTAGCACTCCGAGTCCAATCCGACTTCTCCGTCTTCCAAAACTGCCAAATGGACGGATATCAAGACACACTCTACACACACACCAAGCGTCAATACTACCGCGACTGCGTCGTAACCGGCACAATCGACTTCATATTCGGCGACTCACCAGTTATGTTCCAGAACTGCACCTTCATCGTCCGCAAACCAAACGACAACCAATTCAACGCCGTAACAGCTCAAGGACGCAAGGAACGTCGTCAACCATCAGGAATCATCATCCAAGGTTCGAAAATAATCACCGATCCGGAACTCGAAGCAGTGAAATCCGACTTCAAATCATACCTCGGGCGTCCGTGGAAAGCGTACTCTCGCACGATCATCATGGAAACATACATCGGCGACTTTATAGCTCCTGATGGATGGACTCCATGGGCTGGAGATATCAACACGGAACACTGTTTGTACGGAGAGTACCAGAACAGCGGACCGGGGGCATCGACGAAGGATAGAGTGAAGTGGAATGGAATAAAGAAGATTACGAAGACGACGGCGGTGAAGTACACTGCTGATTACTTCTTGGGAGCGAAGAGGTGGTTGCCGCAGCGTGGTGTGAAGTACACGCCTGGTTTGATTAACAAGGCGTGAATGAGGGCTGTTTGACTCAAGTGTTGACTATCGAATGAAACGCATCGAGGAATTGTATTTGATTCTTCTTTCTATTTTAAATGTTTTTTTATTTTTTTATTTGAACAGTTTTATTTTCTTCTTTTTATCTTTGTATTTTCTTTTTTATTTTATGGGAGTGGATCAAATAAAAAAGATGTTTAAAATAAAAAGTATAAAAAGATCATTTTCATTCATTTGATTCATCTTACGTCCCAGATTAAAAATCGTAATATTAAATAATTTTTAAATTAAAAA
>JAWWMW010098963.1:0-11094 GCA_035048345.1 Echeveria elegans
AAATTATAGAGAGAAACGTTGAAAATCTTTATTAAAATTGAATTAAAATATGGAGAAAATTTTCGTCGGGACGACGGATTTAACACTCGTATGATATAAATATAAAGGAAGGTGTAAGGGAAACATGTCTCGGAAACGCACGAACATAAAACTAAGATTTTAACACCTCATTGACGCCGATTTATCGTACTCACACACTTTCCTCTGCTGCTTCCTCCGACACATTCACTCGCCCAACTATAAATACACCCTTTATCTTCATCCAAAACGACATCCAACTTTTCTCTAATCCCATCTTCATCACATTTTGATCATCGATTCCTCGTTCGAAAAACTACATATTGCATTACATACGATCGATGGGTGCTTTTGTGAAACTCTGTCTTTCGCTCTGTCTTGTTTTCATGACTGTTGGAGAGTGTTTGGCTTCTAGGAAGCTTCAGGAACTTGTGATTGACAAGCCGAATTTGCTTAAGTATCACAACGGCCCTCTGCTGAGCGGCAAAGTGGCAGTTGATCTTGTTTGGTATGGAAACTTCAAGCCATCCCAGAAGGCTATTGTGGCTGATTTCGTGTCATCTCTGTCACCGGCTTCCGCGGTTAAGAAGACGCCGCAGCCGTCTGTTGCGTCGTGGTTTAAGACCACGGAGAAGTATTTTAACAAGTCGCGTCCTTTGGTTTTGTCGTTGGGAAAGCAAATTATTGACGAGCGATATTCGCTCGGCAAATCGCTTTCCCAAGAGCATATAGCCAAACTGGCATCGGCTAATAATCGACTTGGTGCAATTACTGTTGTTCTCACGTCCAGCGACGTGACTGTCGCTGGACAGTGCTCTATTTGCGGAAAGCACGGGTCGGTCACAACCCGACCCGTTAATGGAAGACGTTACAAAACGGCTTTCATTTGGGTTGGAAACTCGGAAACTCAATGCCCTGGGCAATGCGCTTGGCCTTTCCACCAGCCAATTTACGGACCACAAAGTCCGCCTCTAGTCGCACCCAACAACGATGTAGGCCTGGACGGCATGATTATCAACATTGCTAGTCAATTGGCCGGGACGGTAACAAATCCGTTCGGGAACGGATTTTTTCAAGGCCCGGCCAACGCGCCACTAGAAGCGGCTTCAGCTTGTCCTGGAATTTACGGTAAGGGTGCGTACCCTGGCTACCCGGGGGACTTGCTTGTGGATAAAACAACCGGAGCTAGCTACAACGCAAAAGGTGTGAATGGCCGGAAGTATCTTGTTCCGGCTTTGTATGATCCTTCTAGTTCCATTTGTTACACGGTTGTTTGAGACATGAAGGAAGGAACATAACTAAGTACGGAATTTTAGAGATGTCTTCTACACTACTTGTTGATGTAAATAAACTGTTTTGGAGATATTAATTAATGCTTATTTTTTTTATAATTACATAAGCATTATTGTTTTCAGACTTTATTTTCAGCACTTCCTAAGCTAACAAAGGTCAATTTAGCTTATGTTTATAATTTAACAAAAGAAAAATCATGTTAATTGGGCTTCAATTGCTGAGTTAAGTTAAATACAACTTTCAAGTCAAAAGAAGAAAGAAAGAAAATACATGTTCAATTTATGGTTGAAATATATTATTTATGGTTGAATGTCTTTTGACATTTCACTTTGCATTGCACAATTTTATTTTTCTATATAGAAGACTTATGTTGTATGTAAATGGATGATGAAATAGAAATATCTAAGTTTTCTCTCCTACTTTCTCTCGTCTTCTTTTCATCTCATTCATATTCATTACTATATTATAATAAGTTATTAGCGAGTATGTCAAAAGTGAAAGTAAATGTAAAAATTCGATGAATGATGTAATGTATAAGATACGATGATGGCGTATACAGTGGCCGATCTAAGGTAATGGGGCAGCGTACCCTAATGTTTGTGGATAAGCAGTATTAGGTAGAGATGAGGTTGACGGAGTTGTCATGTTGATAAAGGATAGGTTGCAGAGGGAGGGTGATAGCTGAACGCGATGGGCGACGGGCCATCAACGACGGCTGAAGATGGACATAATCACAAAAAGGAGGAACGAACGAATAAAGCTTCACTGTAAAAATAAAACTCAAGGTGGGCGAAAGCTCACTCTCGGCCTCAAGTGACTCTGTCACTGATAGTTGTTACCCTGTCAACTCGAGATCGAGTCACAGGATTTCCATATTTTTAAAACTAAAAAATGTTCAATATGTTGCTCGAACCTAAAACCTTACCCCTGACTAACACTAACATTTCAATTGAGCTATGAGAACTCGTTTAACACATAACAGATTATTCTAACTTTTAATTACACCTTGATTTCAGCTCCTTATCACAAGTGTCTGGATCTGTCACGAGGCGTTTCGGGATCAAGGACACTTAGTTCGGTCTGGAGGAGTTCGAAGATGGATTCGACGACGGGTTCAGTTTGGGTGCGACGGTTGACATGAGCTGGACCGGAATGCTTCGCTTTGAAGCAATTGGAATAACTGATTTTTGTTCCACGCTACCCCTCTAATGTGGAACTGAGTTAAATTTTCTCTCCTCATCTGCGGCGGAATTCTGGGGAGAATGAGGGGCTTTTATTCAGAACATCTGGCTTCATTATTAGATAGCTCTTAGTTTATTTACTTATTATATTCTGTTATTAGTTTATTTTAATTTATTAGGTATATGAAAGCGATTTTGATCGATGATCGGTTTTCATTTTCTCATAACATTCATTGATCCTGATTCCGAATTAAGTTCTCGTGTTGTATATCATATTGTATACGTTGATTTTCAATCTTTTGAAAAATTGTAATAAAAAAATATTATCGAGTCCGGCCCAACAAGGTAACGGATAGCCTCGATCCAATAATTTTCATAAGCTCGACCCAACTAGCCTATCGATAAGTTGTCAGTTGCAACCCTCGGTCTCACTGTGACACATTTTGAGCAACCCTCGGTAGCCTACTTTTATTGACTTCATTTTGCTCGTAGGGGTAGGTGGGTCGTCGGTCGGTGGCCTGACCGCTCCCGCTGGCGCTACGTTACTAGCAAAATAAAGAATATGCCCAAAATGACAAATCATATACCCCTCGCCGACAACATATGCTTTTGCGCGAAAGAGAAACATAGTTCGTCCTCATATCAAAGATTTCGAATATCCATCTCCACAGTCTCCACTCCACACCGCCACCTGACCTCAAGTGCCTACTCTATTCTACTATAATCTCGTCACTAGAGCTGAAACAAGCCGAGTCAAGTCGAGTAGTAGATTGTTCAAAGCTTGGTTTGTTTAATTTTTAATGAGTTTGAGTTCGAGTCGAGTATATACGAGCTTTAAAAAATATTTGTTCGTGTTCGGTTTGTTTAAATTTAACGAGTATCGGGACGAGCTCAAGCTTTAATCGAGCACTTTAAAAAATATTTTTAATTTAAAATTTATAAAAAACGTGTGAGTAGACTTTAATCGAGCTATTTGTCTAGCTAAATAACTTTTTTAATCAAAAATTGACATATTTTATATAAGAAAACATTTTCTAGCTAACAAATGAGTTTTATATAAATAAATATTAAATATTTATGGAGTATCTAAGTGTACATTTAAACGAATTATTCATAAACATAAACGAATCGAGTACCATATTGACTTATTTATTAATAAACTAAAAAACCAGGTTCAACATTAACTTAATTAGTATCGAGCCGAACTTGACTAGCGTACGCCCGTTGTTTACAAACCTACTCGTCCCTCTCCTATACCCACCAACCCAAATCCAATACTACGGGCAGCGGTAGGTGTAGCCGTGTAGAAGATGACGACGATCGAGGGCAGTTTCGTACTTTCGTCACTACCCAAATCCCACACTTAACCGAAATTACGATAATGCCCTCACCTAACCCCTTTCGTATATATTACGTACTTCTCAATCTCAACCTCCAACTGCAACAACCCACTCCGCCATCGCCGCCGTTCTCTGCTTTCTTCTTCATCTACCGATCAACGATGGCGTTGTCCGCAAGCAGTTCCATCGTCTCCGCCAAGTCATCATTCCTCTCCGACAACAACAACAAACGCAGTTCATCCACATTCCTCTCAACGACAACAACCTCCACCACCAACCACAGATCCATCTCCGCCGTCCACGCCGCCGACAATCCAGTCACTTCCACAGCCAGATCGCCTCAAACCAAGCCCATCTCACCAGGAAAATGGAGTTTAACGAGTTGGAAAACGAAGAAGGCGTTGCAGCTACCGGAGTATCCTAACAAGGAAGATATGGAGTCAGTTTTGAAGACGCTTGAGGAGTTTCCGCCGATCGTTTTCGCCGGTGAAGCGAGGAATCTGGAGGAAAGATTAGGTGAGGCTGCGATGGGGAACGCGTTTTTGCTTCAGGGTGGAGATTGTGCTGAGAGCTTCAAGGAGTTTAATGCTAATAACATTCGTGATACGTTTCGAATTTTGCTCCAGATGAGCGTCGTTTTGATGTTCGGCGGTCAGATGCCCGTTATTAAGGTTCGCATCGAGTAACCATATAAGCGAATTAAGCATTGTATTTGTGTTGATTTTGTAGTGATATTTTTGGATTTGAAAGTATGATGTTGTGTTTGAATTTGTGTAGGTTGGGAGGATGGCGGGGCAATTTGCGAAGCCGAGATCGGATAATATGGAGGAGAAGGATGGGGTGAAGCTACCGAGTTATAGAGGGGATAATATAAATGGAGATGCATTTGATGAAAAATCAAGGATTCCTGATCCACAGAGGATGATTAGGGCATATTGTCAATCTGCCGCTACTTTGAATTTGTTGAGGGCTTTTGCTACTGGAGGTTATGCAGCTATGCAGAGGGTTACGCAGTGGAATTTGGACTTTACTGAGAGTAGCGAGCAAGGGGATAGGTATGTAGATGTTGCTGACTTGACGATGATGATTTGATTTAGAACTGGTAGATGGAACAGATTGTTAAAATGCGAATGCAAATTTGATTTTATGTTATTGTAGATACCGGGAGCTAGCTAACAGAGTTGATGAGGCTCTTGGATTCATGTCAGCGGCTGGACTTACGATTGATCATCCAATCATGACTACTACTGAGTTCTGGACGTCTCATGAGTGCTTGCTCTTGCCTTATGAGCAAGCACTTACTAGACTTGATTCGACTTCTGGGCGATACTATGATTGTTCAGCTCATATGGTTTGGGTTGGTGAGCGTACCAGGCAGTTGGATGGAGCCCATGTTGAATTTCTTCGTGGAGTTGCTAACCCACTAGGCATTAAGGTGTAATAAGTACAAAAACAAATAAAATGTCAAGGCCTATTTGGAGTGTTGTGAAAACTGATAAATGAGTATGTCATGCTAATGCGGATGGTATTAACAAATAATAAGAATGTTTGATTTGTTGCAGGCTAGTGACAAGATGGACCCAAATGAGCTGGTGAAGCTGATTGACATATTGAACCCCGAGAACAAACCAGGAAGAATAACGCTTATTGTGAGAATGGGAGCGGAGAACATGAGAGTGAAGCTGCCACATTTGATCAGGGCTGTTCGACGTGCTGGGAAAATTGTCACTTGGGTCAGTGACCCTATGCACGGGAACACTATCAAGGCTCCTTGTGGTCTTAAAACTCGCCCCTTTGACTCCATCAGGGTAAGTTATCAAATGCTGAACCTCATGGCTTGTAGCTGATCTCTAACTTTCACTTCTCTTTGATCACTTGCAAAATGCTGCAAATAATGACTGGAAAAACTCATTGAAAATTTTTCATTACACTGCTGGCTGAATTCCAAAACAATCGCAGGCTGAAGTGAAAGCATTTTTCGACGTGCATGAGCAAGAAGGAAGCCACCCTGGAGGTATTCACCTGGAAATGACTGGCCAAAATGTGACTGAATGCATTGGTGGTTCTAACACCGTCACCTTTGATGACTTGAGCTCGCGTTACCACACTCACTGCGACCCTAGACTCAATGCCTCCCAGTCCCTCGAGCTTGCATTCATCATCGCCGAACGCCTCAGGAAGACCAGGATCAAGTCTCAAAAAGGCCTACCCTCACGGAACCTCTAAAATATCACACAGTTAGCTCTTGTGGCTCCTGGTATTTAACAGGTGTTTTCTTATCCAATCAAAAAACCGTACTGTAACATGCAATGTGATACACAAATAAGTTTTCCGAGTCGAAATGTTTTCTTGTAACAACTGTGTGAACCCCAAAATGTTGTATCAATTGTTAGCTTACATCACATGTATTGTTGTTGTCTCAGGTTTTGTAGTAAATTTTCCAAACTGATTTCTGGGACCATAACTATGATTCTAGTTTGTGACACAGATGAAAATGCATCACCCGTGAGGTCCTGAAACAGAGTTATATTTTTTGATCAGCAAGGCTCCGTCCGGTTATGAAAAAAATCTATGAATGTAAACAAAATATGATGGAAAATGGGTACGAGAGTAGAAATTTCATTGAAATTTTCTAGTTCGTTTTTTCTCAATACATTTTTTTTTCCAAAATCAAACAGGAGGATAAAGTTGTTCGAAATTGTTAAACTTGCCAATAAAAGAAGAAACTTTTTCCCTGTGGAATTTGGGTTACCAGCTAATCTGCAAATTCCTACTTGCTATAACCGAGCACGCGTATATATATGCCAAAATTTACGCTGCAATACGTAACCAAAAATTTGCAACTCTAGACCACTTTCGGCGCGCATCTGTTTTATGTACTCTTCGATGCTTCTTTTATCAATCGATGGAAATTTTCTTCTATTCCGGAGGGAATGCACAGCATGAAGAAATATCTACCCCTGCCACTTTCATGGCATTATGTACCCACTCAGGTACGTTGCTATCAGGAAACTACAGAAGGAAAGAAAAGTATGAATGAGATTGGCATGCTGACTCAAGAAGTGATAGCTAAATATGAAATGAGATTATGAGGACAGCAACAACCGTTAAAGTGCAAGGGGAAGATAAGTACCATGTTCCGCAAAAAGTTGCACACAAATCTGCAAGACAAAATTTTAATACCACGTAAGAGCATTTCCCGTAGCCAATGGTAAATGAGATCATATGTAGATTATAATGACATACTCTGGAAATTTCCCATTTAGTATTGAAGAATGTAAATCTCTGCTAAGCTGCACATGAAGCACAAAAATTAGCATCCGCGGATAAATAGTACTATTGAATTTGAGACCTTGGATATACCTTCATCATATAATACAAATTATGATATGAAAGGAGCTGGGAACCCATGGCATCTTTGGTTACCATCGAATGAATGTATGCTCTAGTGTAATTCTTGCAAACCTGCGTTGAGCTCCCAGATTAACAGAAAGACTCGATTTCAACAAATCATTTAAGCGCAACTACTTTTTGCCGGGGACAAAGCAAAACATGTATGCATCGCTGATGAAACGTGAAACATGAAAATAGCCATACCATACAGGTACACGTTGGATCAACAGGGCGGATATCATCCGCCATTGCTTTGTGTGTAAGTTTAAGCACGCCCTGAATCGCAACCGGACACATAAATAGCTATCAGCCACGAAGAACTTTCTCAGGTGTATAAACCTATTGCAGCATTGAAATTAATCAAAAGTCTCACTGAAGGCACAAGAGCTGTTCCAAAACGAGCTGTACGAGTAGGATACACACAATCATACATGTCTGCACCTAAAGCACTGCAAACAACAATATCCAAAGGATAACCAACCCCCTGGAAGATACTAAAAATTAATACTCATTGTATAAAAGCAGGTTGCGACACGTGAAATGAGTTGTTATATACAAGTCAATATCTGTACCATAACATATCTTGGTTTATCCTCAGGCAACGAAGCAGTACACTGGGCGACGACGCGCCAAAATGAGTCCTTGTCTTCACCACCTGCAAGACCACCAATAGCATAGCTGTCAAAAAAGTAAACTTTGTTAATTTACTAGCTTTGATAGATTAGAAAAATCAACTACAATTGGGCATGAATAGGACTATTAATTGTGCATTGCTATAGTTGAATTGCAATTGACACTAAATAACAAAATCCTTCATAAGACTTTCCAAAATGACTTACCCTGGTAAATCACGCTCCACCATGCCTCGGAGACATGTATCCCTGAATGCCAGTAAAGTACAGATCACACACAGTATGATAGGAAGTAACAGTGCGAAGTACCTAAGCAGTTTCACAAAATCAGACAGGCCTACCTCAGCACTGGATCCAAACCGCCTTGTACAATACCGAATAAATTCTGTGTATCTGGCTTTTGGTGAGCTGAGATTTGAGAAAGTGAGTATTACGAATAATGGTAAGAGGAGCATAATGCAAAAAAAAAAAAAAAAAAAAAAAACTAACCAAGACAGGTTAAGAAAGATGTGAGAACAATATGAAAACAAAACATCATTATTGGGCTTCAGTACGATAAATTCACACAGCCTACGGAACCATTAGCGATAAGAAAAGATGTATCACTGAGAAGTGGGCGTTTAAGCTTTTGAACTATACAAAGAACCAGGTAGTAAATACTTTGTCGCGTATTAAATACAAAGAAGTTAATTATAGACTGTAATTTACCTTTTATGCATCTGTCCATCCAGCGAAGTGTGCGATACATGGCTTCTTCGATTCTAGGACCAGTTATTGTTGTTTTGACGACATCATCCAGAGCCATAATAATATCAGCTCCAATTTGGTTCTGATAAGGTCATAGTTGAGACTTGAGACATCATCCAACATATTTCAGAAGAAAAATATGAACTTTTATCAAGGCAATATTTTCGAGAAGAACACAATTTTCAAAGCAGCATTGTTCAACCAATACCCCAACCATTCGGGTTCCAGTAAGTCAAATTACCTGGAAATGGATCGATTGCTCAGGAGTTAAGAGCATGGGCTTCCCATCAACTGGTGACTGAAAGTAATCACATATGAACCAGTTAATACATGGATTTTTGGAAAGCTATTTCCATAAAATTTCCAACAGGAAAACAAGTACTACAATCTACAATAGTGCAATGGATCTTCCAGCATACATATGCAGTTATAAACATATATCAAACTGCAGCTGTTTTCTGATCTCTATTCTTTTACTTTCAGAATTTTGGCCTCGGAATAATAACAACAAGATCACTACCCTCTGACTCTCCAAGCATTCAAACTGCGTTCAGGCTGAGATTCAATTATAAGTTATTTGTAATAGTAGTTTTCGTCATTATAAGCAAATTCACTGCATACAGTTAAGTTTCTTTCATCGGCCAAGAATTCCTTTTCTTAAAAAGGAAACACGCTTCTGGCATTCATCAGCCAATAGGATAACAGATAACAAAAATACCTGAAATGTCACACCCTCTTCAGTTATCTCAGCCAAATCCAGTAGAGAAACCTAGTCAATCATACGACGGCAACAAAACACACCATCAATTAAAACACGAAATGACTTCATTAGCCTTGAAGCAAATAAAATAAAGTTACCATCTGAAATCCACCGGAATCAGTAAGTAAGGCTCTTGGCCAGTTCATGAACTCGTGTAACCCTCCAAGTTCATCAATAAGCTCAGTGGTCGGGCGCAAAGCCAAGTGATAAGTGTTACCTAGAATTATCTGGCACCCTATCTCCTCAAGCTGATTAGTAGCCAACCCCTTTATAGTGCCTGCAACCGATAAACAAGAACCACAAAATCAGAATAAAATACTAATAGGTAAGGTGAACTTATAATTAGCTCTGACCTTGTGTTCCAACAGGCATAAATAGAGGAGTTTCACATTGGTAGTGTGGCAGCGTCAATCTAGAAGCACGGGCACGGTTATACCTCCCAAGAACCTGGTCGGTATAATACACATACGGAACGCTCATTTATATTCAGTAAAACCCAATTATATTTCCACTTAGCAACACATACACACACAACACATAAAAAGCTGAAAAACCTCGAACAGGAGGGGCATTGTGCAGCAAGATTCCGCCTTTCTTCTGCAAAAAATAAAATATCCGTTAGTAAATCACATCATCAAATTTATGTCTGCATATATCAAAGTGACACATACTGGTAGGAACAGAATCTTGAGAAGCGGGAGAAGGAAAGTTGGCAAGAGGTGACGAGACTCGCCCCTCAAGCGAGGCTGTTTCTGGCCGCAATGGTGGATCGGTGAAACGGGGAGGAAAGTATGTTGGGAAGATTCTGTGAATCTGTCTTCTGTCGTGTTGTCAGCCGATTCTGGTTGATCGCCTTTTTTTACGACGACAACTAAAACCCCCTTCTTGCCCTGTTTTAGGGGTTTGACCTATCTTATCGTACCCTCTTTCGCGTTGACCGGCAGATGGCCCAACGCTTCTTGTCGATTCGCCAAATAGCCCAATATAAATCTACAGTTCTACACTAATACTCCCTCCGTCCCATAAAGTTCAAGGAATAATGAGAGTGTGAGAGTAAAAATAAGATAAAGTAGGTGAGAGAAATATAAAGTAGGAAAATGAGTGTACTGTGAGAATAAATTAATTGTCATAAAAGGAAATAGGAAGAACTTTAGGGGACACCCAAATAGGAAAGTAGGAAAAACTTTTTGGGACGGAGTGAGTAATAATCTCCACTTTTCCTTACTAATTCCATCATTTTTCTCACTAAATATTCATTACAATAACACAAAAATGCTCCTCTTCACCATCCTTATTTATACTACATGTCATTCATCACTATTCATCTATATTTGATTGTATTTGCCTGTATTTCACTGTATTTAATTGTATTTGATCAAAAAAATTTCAAAAAAATTAAAAAATTAAGAATTAAAAAAATTAAAAAATTAAAAATTATAAATTATAAATGGAGCAAAAAACGTTGTAAAGCTTAATTAAATCGAATGAAGACGTCAAAAAATTCCCGTCGGGACGACGGGAGTGCAACTAGTTCACAATATAATGCTTAATAAAAAATCAATCTATTTATTTACTAGCTCCGCTCCCATCGTCCAGACGGTAATTTTTTCCGTATCTCAATTCGATTCTTCTTAAATTTGCTAACGTATCTATATAATTTTTATTTTTAAATTTTTAATTCATATGTATGAATTTGGAATTTTTAATTTTAAATGGGTTAAATTTTTTGT
>JAWWMW010099018.1:0-11088 GCA_035048345.1 Echeveria elegans
GATTGAACTCTTTGAATTTCGCAAGGGTTGATCTTGTGGCGTTCAAATCCAAACTTATCACCAATCTTGGTGTGGCGATTGTATTCTGAAGTTCTTAGTTTCTCATCACGCTACCCATTGCGTTAAGGTGAGGGGTTAAGGCTCACTTCTAGAAGTTGTGGTTTCTCATCACGTTAAGGTGAGAGGTCACTAACTCAACAAACTTGTTGTAGTATTCATCTGATCAGGATCCATAATAAGATCACGAGTTCCATCACATTTTGAGGGTGGGGGATCGTATCATAGCTGATATGTGATAAGTATGATAAGTCCCGTGTTTTTTGGAGCTGGTTTTTACTGCAGGAATTGCAGGTTTAAAGGTTTTGGACTTAGCCATTTTCAGCATGATATTCCCTTCAGAGGCGGAGTGAAACGACGCCGCAGAAGCCTAAGGAGCTGCGTTTCCAGGAGGCGTGTTTTTGGTTTTGAACGCCGGTTCGAAGATGTGTCGTGTTGCTTTGGAGCTGCATCGTTTTTAGAGGAGCGGGATGAGTTTGTTTTAAACGCAGCAACACTGTCATTTCGGGATAGTTAAAAAGAGCTCGACTGGAAATTTTTAGGGTTCATAAGTTTACTTTTGTCCCAAACTTGATTCACTCGCAATTCGCGCTCGACGTCCAAAATTGAAGCTTCGTAAAGACTCTCTGGTGGTTGCCTGAATCAGCAGCGTCTGTGGTTGGCCGTAATCGGTGTTGAGAGGCGCTACTCTGTTGGCTTTCTCTAGTTCGGCTTCGTGGACTCGCCGGCTGAACAAGGCGTCATTACGTCGCCTTCAGGGAGTTTTTGTGTGTTTAATCGTTAGATTAGAACTCCTGGTGTTGTTCTTTATAGCCGTAGTTTTTCTGCCCTTGAACTTGTTACTTTGAGTTTATAGTGAATTCTTTTGGGTGAGCTCCCGAGAGAAGCTCCAAGGTTTTCCTCCAGCGATTCGCCAGTTTTCTCGTAAAATCTCGCTGTTCTTTACATTCTTGCAACACTGATTTGATTAGATTAGCGTTAGAACGAGAAATTGAATTTTTCCGCAAACTTGCCCGAAGGTCTAAATTGGGATTAAAAGCTGTTTAGGGTTTTTAGATCGATGCAATTGTATCTGAAATCTTAAAAATCTGTATGTAGAGTTTGCATTTATTCCTAGTTACATGTGTAGTAAGTATGCACAATGCACTGATGACTAACTCACACAAGTTCTAAAGTTTTCGTCGAGTCTGCGACAGTGTGCTATGTCAACTTCTTGATGGTCATGTTTTCGAATGGCTCGGGCAAGTGAGGTTGGTTTGGAGCAGATAATTCTTGTGAAACAAAATGCATGGTGGGGCGGAACTCTGGTGTAACTTTTGTACATGACAGTGCTATCTTCAGTAGAACTGCAACTTCCTCTGCTATCTGTCCTGTAGGTGTTTGGAGTCGGTGGTCCAGTAAATCTTTCAAGACAATTTCTTTATCAAACGATGACAATAGTTCCGCTGGATGCTTCCCCATCAGGATTTCAAGTGTTACCACCCCGAAGCTGTATACATCACACTTCTCCGTTACCCTCATCGTGAGTGCGAGTTCTGCCAAGTTAAATCGACAAGTAAGGCATATTGATATATTGATTGGGATTGTGACATTTTTTGCATATGCTTGAATGGACTAGACTTATTTTACCTGGTGCCATGTAGCCATAAGATCCTGCTACTGTTGTCCAATTTGATGAGTTTGTGTTAAGAATTTTAGCAGTGCCGAAGTCTGATAACCGGGCCTCCATCTCCGATTCAAGCAGAATATTATTGATAGATATGTCCCGGTGCACGATGGGAGGTACGCAGTCATGGTGCAAATAAGCAATGGCATGTGCCAAACCTCGAATGATTCTCACCCTTGTACTCCATCCCAGCTCCATCTTTGCATTTTCTCCGTAAAGCAATTTTCCTAGACTCCCATTTTCAATATACTCATACACCAAGTACATAGTACCGTTCTTCGAGCAAAATCCATGTAGCTTGATTATGTTTCTGTGCCTAACTTCTGTCAAAGTCCTGATTTCGTTCTGGAAACTTTGTAGGCTCGTCGACGGGGTGCTGCTACTACTTGAATCGGAGATGTGAAGCCTCTTAACTGCTACAGTCTGTCCACTAGGGAGTACTGCCTTGTACACACTTCCAAAGCCTCCTTTACCGACACAGTACTTATCGTTGAAGTCATCTGTGGCCTTCACGATATCACCAAATGTGAACTTCCCTTCTTTTTCCCAAATCAGAGATTCTACATCCTCGCTAACTGTCTGATTTTCTTCATCGTGGGTCATGTCTATTCGACGAGAAGCTACTAGTCCAATGCTGATTGCTATGATAAGCACGAGGCAGACAGATGGTATGATGATACTAATCAAAGCGTTCTTGCTCAGCTTCTTACTCTTGGAAATTGGCTTTGAGACTGATGTTGAGTTACATCTACTTAGCCCTTGTGCATTTCCGCAAAGGCCCGTGTTGCCTGTATAAACTTTTTCTGAGGCATTCTGGAATATGGCGGCTGTTGGAATTGGACCTGATAAGTTATTGTAAGAGAAATCCACTGAATGAAGACTAATCATACCGGAGAAGGCTGATGGGATTTCTCCTGATAGACTATTGTGAGAAACATTTAGGCTTTCGAGCGACGTCAGCCTAGCAAGACTCTGAGGTATCGGCCCAGACAACGAGTTGCTACTAATATCAAGTTTTACTTGCAACCCAAGTAAGTTGCCAAGACCGTCAGGTATCTCACCTGTTAAGCTGTTGCCGCTCAAGTCCAAACTCAACAAACTTTCACACTGTCCGAGCTCGTTTGAGATCCTTCCGGTGAGCTTGTTTCCTGATAAATCTAAATACTGGAGTTTGGTTAAACTGGAAATTTCTCGAGGAATTTCGCCTGTCAAATGGTTATGACCCAGTCTGAGATTAAACAAGTGACTCAAATTCGTCAACTGGACAGGTACCTTGCCAGTCAAGTTATTCGAACCGAGTTGCAAAACTCTCAACTCTGTAAGCTTTCCGAGTTCTACCGGGATTTCACCTGAAATAAAGTTCCTATCCATCTGTAAATTTGTGAGCTTTTCACATTTTCCCCATTCCTCGGACAGATATCCTGTAAATTGATTATCACTCAATGCGACAAACTCAAGCTCTGGATGCACACCAAAAGCTTTTGAAATGTCTCCTGTGAACTGGTTATCCTCCAACCTGACCCTGACAAGGTTAGAACAATTCTTCAAGCACTCGGGAAGAGTCCCGTTGAATTTATTTACATTCACTGTCAGATACTCCAGGGAAAATCCACTGCACAACTCAGATGGTAATTCTCCGTAAAACTTGTTGTTGGAGAAACTAACATAACTCAGCGCAGGACTATTTTCTCCAAGACCGCTTGGTATTCTTCCAGTGAAATTGTTGAAAAATAAAGACAATGTCTCTAAATTGCGTAGCACTGATAAGCTATCAGGCAACGTCCCCTCGAAGTCATTTGTATTGATATCCAGCTTTTTAAGTGATTGCAAATTGCCGATTTCAGGAGGGATTGTGCCAGTCAGGTTATTGCTGAAAAGCTGCAAAAGAGTTATGTTGGTCAATTTCCATAATGTAGCCGGGACAGGACCTGAGAGTTGATTCTGAGAAAGGTCTAATTCAGTCAATTCTAGCAGATCCCCAATTCCATCAGGTATCGAACCAGTTAACTCATTGTTGTACAAGTAAAGAAAGTTGAGTCTTTTCAGACTGCCGATCTCAGACGGGATATTCCCAGATAACTGATTACTCTGAAGTTGCAAAGAGGTCAAGCTAGTCCAGTTAGCGATATGCGCAGATGACAGTTCACCTGAAAATGAATTGTCCGACAACCCCAGGTCGGTTAACTTCACAAGTTTATTCATTGACAGCGGTATAGCTCCATACAACGAGTTCTCAGCTAAAGACAAGAACTTGAGATTAGTACAAAAGCCGAGCTCTGTTGGAATTGTGGAATTCAACTTATTTTTCCCCAGATGAAGAACTTCAAGGTCTTTCAGCTGACCAATGGTTGATGGAATGCTACCTTCAAAAGAATTGTTATACAGTACAACATTTCGAAGACTTGAAATGAAACCAATTTCCTCAGGTATCGAACCATTGAAACTGTTTATCCCAAGACGAAGATCTCTAAGGTTCGACAGCAGGGAAATATTGGAGCTCAACGGTCCAGTAAATGAGTTTTCTGTAAGATTCAGATACTGAAGCTCACCCAAGTTGGAAAATATCCTCTCCGGTATGACTCCAGAAAATTTATTTAATGACAAATCTAAATAAGTCAGATTTCGACAACTGTAGATGAAACTTGGAAATCCCAAGTCCAGTTCATTCGAACCAAAACTGAGGTAAGTCAATCGCGGCATACTTGAAAACTCAGACCAATTTGGAGTTTCCAAGTAGTTTGCGGCCAAATCTAAGTACTCAAGTTTCTGAAGTTTGCTCACCTGATGAGGGATTGGACCGGTGATATAATAATTATTGTATAGAGAAAAGTACCTGAGCTTGCTCATCCTTCCGATTTCCTCCGGTACATTCCCGTCAAACAAATTGTCGCTGAGGTCTAGCAAGGTAAGATTCGACAGGCTGCTAATGGATGACGGCACGGATCCATTGAAATTATTCCCATTCAGATCAAATTCCGTAAGATCAACAAACAAACTGAAGTTGAGATGTTCAAGTGTTCCCGACACATTCATACCAGATAAGTTGATTTCTGATATAGTTTCATCCCGTTGACAAACAATGCCAGTCCATTTGCAGACGCTGCTAGAATTACTCGAAACAGACCATGCACCTAAACTGGCTGGTGTATAAGAAAAACTCTCTTTCCATCTGATCAGAGCCGCTGTCTGCGCATCCGTTTCAGCTGATACCGGCAAATGCAATACGCCGATCGAGAGTATCTGAACAATGACGAGCAGACGAGAAATCCCAAAAGTATTCAGATTCATACTCGGTGTATCAATCAGTCCTTTCTTGTGGAAAACTAAAGAATTTCACTCTGAATCAGATAAAATACTTCATTGATCTTTAATTAGTAGTTTATTGACTTGCAGCATTCACCTCATCCGCTGCAGCAGCTGAATTAGACCATGACTATTTTAGAAGCAAAAGAATCACATTCAACGTTGTCAAATTGACGAGTTTCACACCAAGAGCCGAGTAGGGGGGTAGATGACAGTTTATGTCAAACATATCATTAGATGCATCATGCATGTGTGAACATGTTTGGTCAAATGTTTGACCTGACCATGTTTATTTAATCAATATACAGTCAGCAGCTTAGACAATGCTTATAAAATATATGCAGCAGATCAATGACCGAGATTCCATTCAGTTCAGTAAATGCTTTTGTGGGTCGGGCTGGGCATTCTTAGTCCGTTAATGGGCCTAGTACATCAACGAACCCAAACCGAATGTTGACCGAAGCGGACGAGACGGTTGAGAGCATCGCTGCTGCTGCTGCCGCCATTGTCGACGACGACAACAACGACCTCTACACAATCTACTCAATAGAAGCTCAGCTCAGCTTACTCCTATGTTGCAATCCGTTAACATCAACTTATCCGGTACCATATTTTTTCCGACTGCTTTATTAAATTCTCATATTAGGGCTTCAATTTCTGATACGTGTTCCATATGTCCTCTTTATTGTATATAATTTTTGAATTATCATTCATTCGGTCATGATTTGGTTTTGATTTATTTGCGGTAGTTGTATTTGTATACATTGTTGTTGAGGTCTTGCGCTACAGTTTGATTTTTGATATTTAGGTTTAGGGTTTAGAGTATATATTTCTTGTAACGTTACAAGTATCGCGATGGCCACTAGGAGTCCTATATTTGACGAGTATGTCGACGTTCAAGCATGGAGCTGTATCTTTTCTAAGTTGTATGCTCGCATGTGTGGTCAGAGTTTTGAAGAGCATGTGACTACACTAGTTTGGAAATGGGAGTGCTGTTTAATGAAACAAGAAATGTAAGTTGATGGTCATTTGAGTTTTAACGAGAGTCAATGAAAATGTATGCGCAGACAATGACTTTTAACTTATAAGATGTTATTGAATAAGGTCAGTATACGGAAAAACGAAGAAAATTTGTTTAGCGGGAAAGTAAAGTAGGCGACGAACACCTCAAACAGATACAGTTGACATTGAAACATCATCTTGTTGCTTGTTACTTATCAAGTATAAGAATCACCTGAATTTGATGTTTTCAGTTTGTTCCAATATCTATCGGCTCTTCGTTTTGTTCTTTTCCAGCCTTCCGAAGCAAACAATAAATGTTATTTGGTTTATGGTCTTCCAACTTCTCCCTTTTACTATATTGAGATCCTGGTGAAAGTAGAGCGAAAAAATATAAACTGTAATTGGTTGAGTGGGTATTGCTATAGATATTGATATCCATTTGAAAAGGCTCACTTTAATTTGTGAATGGTAACAACATTTTGCCACCCGTTTGTCGCAGTACTAACTTTAAGGATCCTTTCTTGTTTTGGTTGCTACTTTAAATGCTCCTGCTAAACCAAGTTATCTGTCGTTAAAAAGTCTGACTTATAAGTTGCTGTATGCAGCTAAAAAGAAATAAAAAGGGTTAGAAAGTTTATGTTTTAGTTCTGGTTGATGAATCTTGTATAGTGTAGTGTGTCGAGTAATTTGCAGGTTGCACAGCAATTTTTATTGTCATTGATATGATTATTATGTTTTACAGTCCTGCATGTAGTACATTATAGTATCATCTTTTAGAAAGCATTTCAGCTCTTTCTTGATCTTACTGATGTTTTACTTTGAAAATTTTCTCTCTTGCAGGCACAGGACAAGTAGATGGCAGATGTATTTCATGTTTAAGAATTTCTGGTGGAGTAGTAGTATCTCATAGGGCCTCTCGTGGAAATTACAGAGCACTTGCGAATGTGAAAATCAGACCAAAACAATGTGCTTCCAGGGGTATTTCATTTATCTGTAAGGCAAATTACAATGGTCAAAGGAGAAATCCGGATTTCAACCTGCATCGGAGTCAGGGGTTCTCTGAAAGAAATGACTGGAAAAATGAAGAGGCAGATAGCACTGAGAATCTAGAGCATTCCGGATCAGTGACAGATGGATTAATGAATTCACTGAATAGCTCCCCAAGGTTCAAAGGTTCTGAAACCCCTGGACCAAGAGAACAAGAGATTGTTGAGCTTTTCAGAAAAATTCAAGCACAGCTGCGAGAGAGGTCCACATTCAAGGAACAAAAAAAGATGGAATCCATGCGAGGGAAATTTCAGGAAAAGGGGACTGTAGATACCCTTCTAAAACTCTTAAGAAAGAATTCTACTGTGCAAGGTGCGCGAAAGTTGAATGGGAATTCTAACAGTGATTTCAACGTTGGAAATCATTCAGTACAGAATGGTCTCCCAAATGGCTTCAAGAACACAGGCTTTTCAAATGCAAGTAATCAGGCCAGTTATGAATCTAAGGAACCGAATGTTTCCCGTTCCACCAGACCAGTCTCATATTTCCAACGAAGCTCGCCAATTTCCCAGCCCAAAAACCTTTCTCCTCCCCCAAATAGAAGACGGACTGCAACTGACTGTAAACCATACATAAGAGACAAAAGTATAGCCAGCCCCCTTAAACCTGCACGCGAACTAGACAACGAGCTAGCTACAGATCCCCTGCTCAGTCATGAGTTGAAGAGTGATCTTAGCCACTTAGAGATGAATGCCATACATGAGGAACCAGTTGAAGAAATTTCAAACCTCGACAGCGATGTCGACACAGAAGAAGAAGTCCCGGAGGTGGTGGATCAAATAGAAAACAGTGACTTATATTCAATCAAAGTGGCAGATTTGCGGACGATTGCAAGGTCTCGTGGTGTGAAGGGATACTCGAAGCTCAAGAAAAGTGAGTTAGTTGAGTTACTAAGCAAGAGCTAACTGTGAGCTAACTAGTTTTTTTTACAACATTCTCTTGCGGCTATTTTCAGCAAGGCTGACTTTTGTTGTGGTTTGTCGAAGTGATTGCACATTTAGTTTTGATGACCAGTTGCTTCAATTTTGTCAGCTTGTAGTCGAGTCTGAGCGATGTGAATTTCATATAGATTTTTACTAGAAAGTGACTGCGTTAAGTTTAAGGTTTTACTTGTCGTGGTCTGTATCCATAAATTAAAACTCGTTAAATAAATTACCAAAAAGGTCCAAGATTCTTATTTGGGTTAATTACATAAAATTATCTTATTGCAGTTTAGTTCTGTCATTTTGAATTTGGCACATAAAGAACAATTGATCATCTCATGGGTGTTTTTCTTAAAACTTGTGTGTTCTACTACTAAACATTAGCTTCTCTTAACTTGCAGACGATGTCATGCTACGGTTGACGTGCACGTCAGTATTTTGCTAGACGTTAATTATTTATTGTTTTATATAACTTAAAATTGTTATAAATACCTTAAAAAATTTGAGAATTTCTGGGGACTCGTTGGCCCAAAGGGACTGAAATATATTTGAAATTTAAGAGAGAAAGGGGAGGTTGAGGGATGTGTTTTCCCTTCAACCTTCACCTCTATTTATACTGAAAGAACGAGGCAATTGCACTTAATTTTCTTTGGCATGTGCATGTGGGTCCCACGTGACAAAAATTTCTCCCGTTCCATGTGCATACCACATTCATAACACTCCCCCTGGGATGCACATTAAGCGTCTCATGCCGCCTCGTTAAAAACCTTGGTTGGAAAAACCCATTTGAGATAAAAACCAACATAAGGGAAAAAGAGTGCAGCGACGCGAAGCTCTCCCTCATTTTGGCATGAGTGATCTACTCATAAATTTTGCATCTTCCGCATTCCGATATTTTGGACATGTTTTTTGAATGTGGAAGTGGGGAGAGCTTTAGTGAATAGGTTTTGCTGAGTTCTCGTCAGAACAGACATACTGTATATTGATTGTCCTGTCCTTTTCCAATTCTTGAGTATACGAAAAGAACTTTGGATGGATGTGTTTTGTCCTATCGCCTTTGATGAATCCTTCTTTCATTTGAGTAATGCAAGAGCATTATCTTCGAAGAGAGTGATTGGTTCATTCACTGACGAAAGGCCGACATGCGTTTGAGTACTCGGCTAGACATGGTTTAGAGTGGTAGCATGTTGATATGACTTGGGGAGTTATCAAGCTTCTCGAGTCGGTCGGGTTGGCATGATGTCAAATTGCCTAGTGAGGCGCACAAGAAGAAGATGGCATTCCAAAGCTAATTCTGCTTGAAACTTGCTTTTACAGTCTGTGGTAGATTGGACCATATATTAATATTTTATCGTTGTTGCCTTCGAATTTGGAAGTTTTATCTAGAACAAGTAGACATCCGTCGTCCCGACGGAGATGCGGAGGAAACAACTGCTTGTTGCCTCGATTTCGAAATCACCTCTAAATTCGACGTCTTCGATTTCGATATCTCTATTCGATTCTCCTCAAACCTCCCAACGTTCTCGCTCCACTTTTCATCATCTCTGATGCTCTGTTCTTTAATTCTTCACCAAGTTTCTCCGACGCTCTGTTTTCGAAACTCCGAAAAGGGAGAAATGAGATAGTTTTAGCAACAACTGATGCGTCGCAAAATGTATGAGTTTTAGCAACAACTGTTAAATTTTCGCCGCTGAATGGGTGATGGGTGGAAAAAAGGTCATAAGGTTTTAGCGACGACTGATAAAGTTCGTCGCTGAATGGGTGATGGGTGAAAAAAGGTCATAAAATTTTAGCGACGACTGATATAATTTCATCGCTGATCGATGGGTGATGGTGGAAAGAAGTCATGAAGTTTTATGAAATAATCATAGTATAATCTGAAATCCTACCGTATTCGTGTAAAAATAAATCGAATTCAGATCCACAACATTGAGAGTGTTGAATGCGTTGCCAATTCAAAACTACATGACTTTAAAACGAGAAGTATATTGAAACTACAATTTTTTACTAAATTCCATTACTGGCTTTTTGAACCCTCACTACTACAAAAAGCATTTAGGTGAGCTCTTTTATTTAAGCGGTATTGTAAATTTATTTGATACTATAGCGTTTAGTATTTTTTGATGAAAGAGTACATGTATAATAATATGTTACTAGTCTATCAAGATATGTATCATTTCAAGCGCGGCAATTTTACTCTCAGTAAGATCTTCTCAGTGCGGCTCTCTTAAGCGACAATCCATTAAGACTCAACGTCATTATACGGGCGCACTCACCTCAACACAACACTTCGTCACTGGTAGTGGAAAGAAAGAAAAGCATACCCACCATAACACCAAACAACACTTCATCAGTAGTGGAAAGAAAGACAAGCTCCCTCACAAGTGTCAGAATAAACATACTACTACGAAGAATTAAATCATTAATCATAGGTGACAAAACAAATGCTCAAGCAACTGAACTACATCGTTTCGCCGTTTAGTTGAACAAGCTTTGTTACATATATTTAAAAAACGTGTATTTAGGATTTGCTTTTAAAAATTGAATGTGAAAATATTTAATGGCGCATAACAATAAAGCGTTGGTATAGATCAATGCACCATGGTTGTTAAAATCGAGTTTTAAATCATAAAATCGTTCGCTTTTTCATTTTTTACAGGTGAGTTTCGAGTTAAATCATGATAAACTCGTTTTTTCATAAAATCGGAGAAAATTGAATAAAATAATGTAAAACCGTGTAAAATCGGATAAAACGTAAAAATAATAAGTTTGTGAGTAGTTGACTTAATTTTAATTAGCTTATATACTTAGTTATTTACATTTATTTTCAATTTGATTTTTAATTGTTGTTTTTATAAGTTTAAATGATTATGAAAGAAAAAATATAATATTTTATAAATATCCAATTTATTTTATACATATTTATAAATTATTTTAGGGAATGGATTAGGTATAAAGACTACTAAATATAAAAAGTATTAAGAGATCATCACCGTTGATTTCCTTTTTAATTAATGACTAATAATAAATCTTAATTAATTGATTTAATTAGTAAAAGGGTAGATTTGTCCTGCTAAATTTTTTGAATGG
>JAWWMW010099037.1:0-11088 GCA_035048345.1 Echeveria elegans
TATAAGACATCATATAGAAATAAATTATATTAATTTTAAAATAGTTTAAAGTATATAAAACCAAAGTTTTAATTTTTCTTAAAAGCAAACTGTATAGAAAACTTTATTATTTTTATAAAATAATTTTTTTAAAGATACAAAATATCAAAATGAAACAAAGTCAAACATGTTAAATAATATTATGTATATTTATTTTTACATTTTTTAATTTTTTTGAATTTTTTAAAGCTTTTCTATTTACAAAGGTGGTTAAGTAAAAATTTAAAATTTTATACAGGTGGTTAAGTAAAAATATTTTTCTTTATAATGGTGGTTTTGTGAAAATAGGTAAATTATAAAGATGATTTTGCGCAATTAACTCTTTATTTTTTTTGCTGGGCTAGGCTGGGCAGCTGGTGACTAATGTTCTTTAAAAAAATTAAATTTTCTGATGTTAGTAGGTGACCAAATTAAACTCTTTAGTTCTTGATACTCCACAAGTTGAAATACTCTTTCCCATCAAACGACGTCACCTCCATCCTTGTACTTCATTTTTTCTCGATACAACAAGGGAACAAAAAGAATCAAGAGAAAAACTCTAAACCAAGAAATTAGTTAGATATTAATCTTTGGGAAAAATGTCATATAAATCCTCAACTTTGACGATTCGACCATTTGAATCCTCAACTTAGAAAAGTCCATTTATATCATGTACTTAATGTTGTCTTCCTTGTAAATTAAGCAACGTCATTTCAATACAAAAAACAAAACAAATCATGCTCCTCCCAAGACTCGAACCCATGTCATCCCTTTACCCACTAGCTTGTTAAACCAACAAAGCTATTTAATCATACTTGACTAAAAGTCGCCGCCGGCGCCGCGGAACTCCAGGTGACCTCCATTTTTCCGAGAAACTCTACGAAATTAGGGTTGCGGATGATGCGGCGCCAAGCTCCTCTAACACCATATCGGCGGAGGCTGGAGTTCAGCCTTGTCGGGAACAATGAGGATCATCAGTTGGAACTGCCAAGGCCTGGGCAATCCTTGCACAGTTTGGAGTCTTAAGGATGTTGTTACATCCCGTCGTCCACCAATAGTGGGGCTAATCGAAACAAAGCTCTCCATGGCCAGATGTGAGGAGATCCGTTGCACTCTGAGATTCAAGTGCTGTTTTGCAGTCAGCAATAGAGGCGCCTCAGGCGGGCTTGCAGTCCTTTGGAACGATGAGGTTAGCGTCACTATTAAAAGTTTTTCAAATTTCCACATAGATATGTTTAGTTGAAGATTCGGTAGTTTTTTGTTTTACGCTTTTTTATGGCCACCCGGTATCTGGAATGCGGGAATAGGGTTGGAACTTACTGAGAACTCTAAGGGACCATAGCCCCTCGCCCTGGTTAGTCAGTGGCGATTTTGACGAAAGTCACCAGTCCAAGCAGAAGCAGAGCCTCAATGTCCAAGTTTCGTGACGCTCTTGAGGATTGTCGCCTATCAGACTTGGGCTTCAATGACACTCCATTCACCTATTCAAACAAGAGAAGGGGAGGGGATGAGATGAGATGAAAGGTAGGTTGGACCGTTCGGTAGCTAATGACTCATGGATTTCATATTTTCCCAATGCCAATGTCTTCCACGTCATTGTCATTACCTCGGATCACTGCTCTATTCTCACTGACCTGAATTCAAACGGGAGGAGGGTAGTTAAGAAGAGTTTCATGTTTTAGCCAATGTGGCTATGACAGCAAGGATTCTCAGACTAAGCAGATTCTGGAGGCGCTCAGTGACCTCGGGGGACCATCTTGCCAACTCTCTTCAGACATTAGACTCTTTTCGCAAACAGTGGAACTCCTCCACCTTCGGTAACATTAAGAAAAGGATTGAGCTGCTTAAAAAGGATTTGGAGACTCTTCAGAATTCGCTCAGATCAAACAATTATGTCACTATCGAGAGTGAGCTCATCCAAGAGATTGACGATTAGCTGCTACGAGAAGAAATTTTATGGAAGAAAAGAGCTATAACAGAATGAATTAGAGAGGGTGACAAAAACAAAAAGTTTTTTCACAGGCGTGCCTCATCAGACAGAACAAGAACTTTATCAAAGTTTTGGAAGACAACAATGGAATTCTCTGTGATGATGAAGAGACAAAAGAAGGAATTATCTACAATTATTTCAGGAGCATCTTTAAGTCTGATATTCCTTCAGGCACCGAGGAATGGAATAGGGAGATGCACTTCATTCCCAAAAAAGTCCCCAGCGAGCTTTATGAGTCCTTGGTTGCCATCTATACCGAGGACGAAATTAAAATTGCAGCCTTTCAAATCAATCCCTCAAAAGCCCCAGGGAGGGGTGGATTCTCGGCCCTCTTCTTCCAAAAGTTTTGGGAGACTGTTAAGGACCAGGTCACAAAAGAAGCTCTAAACTTTTTAAACGGAGGCCCCCTCAATGCTGAGCACTGCATCACCCAGATTGTTATGAATCCCAAGGTTAAAAATCCAGTCAATGTCACAGATTTCAGGCTCATCAGTCTGTGTTCTGTTTTCATGAAGATTATAAGCAGAGTTCTGGTTAATAGGATCCAAGCTTCTTTAGACGGCATAATCTCCCTTACCCAAAGTGCTTTTGTCAAGAACCAAGCTATAACTGATAATATCATTCTAGCACAGGAGACTATCCATTTTATCAAAAGCAAGAGAGATCAGAAGAAAGGCTTCGCTTCCCTTAAACTGGACATGTGCAAGGCTTTTGATAGGATAGAATGGAACTTCCAGGAAAAGATGTTATCAAAGCTTGGTTTTTACCCAAACTGGATTAGGAATGTCTTGTGTTGTGTTCGATCAGTTAAATACAAGGTAAAGTTCAACGGTAAGGTCACAGCTCCCTTGTTCCCTGAGAGTGCTCTTCGACAGGGAGACCCTCTGTCTCCCTATTTATACATCCTTTGCTCCGAATGGCTCTCCCTTAGAATTACCAAGAGCCTGAATGACAAGTCCCTCGATGGAGTCAAAGTCTGTCATCAAGCTCCCCCTATTTCACATTTATTTTTCGTAGACGACTCCCTTCTAATCTTCTAAGCCTCAGCTAGCAGTGCTCAGGAAATTAAGTGCATTATTTCTACCTATTAGAGGATCTCTGGGCAACAAGTCAATTACAACAAGTCCGAGATCTGCTTCAGCCTTAACATAAGTATTCAGGACAGAATATTGCTGAGCAAATCCCTCAATGTTAGAACTGTGCAGAAGCATAATTCTTATCTGGGCTTACCTTTCTTTTGTGATAGAAACAAAAGGGAGATTTCTAACTAGATCATTGATAAAATTCAGCGAAGGATATCTAACTGGTCCAACAAGGTCTTGTCGATTGCACGTAAGGAAATACTTATAAAGGCAGTTCTCCAAGCCATCCCAGTCTACACCATGTCTTGTTTCCTAATCCCCGAAAGTGCAACCTCCAAAATTCAGTCGATCATACTGCAATTCTGGTGGGGAGCTGGAACAGAGCATAGGAAAGTCCACTGGGTCCGCAAAGAAGTTCTCTATCGTCGAAAAGAGGATGGAGGGCTGGGTTTGAGGGACTTTCATGCCTTCAACTTCCCTCTCCTTGAAAAGCAATGTTGCCGCATTCTGGAACACCCAGACTCTTTATTGGCTCAGGTTCTGAAGAACAAATACTTCCCCTGCTGTGATCTGTTATCTGCACCGGTTAGACCTAATGCCTCTCAAGTTTGGAAAAACTTGCACTCTGCTCTGGGTATCATAAGGAGGGGAGTCTCTTATGACTCCTCGGGAGACAAATTCTTTTGGAATTACTCTGATGATAATGTCTTCACCACCAAGTCTGCTTACACTATCGCTTTGTAGAGTAAATCATCAATTGCATCGGAGTAGGCTGCATCCTCTTCTGGTAATCAGTTACAGAGTTTCTGGAGGAAAGTTTGGAGCTCAGTCATTCCTAAGAAAATAAAGCTCTTTATCTGGAAGGCTTATCACAACGGAATCCCGGTGGGCAGTGTGCTGGCAAGAAGATTGGGAGCTCGTGACGTCCGCTCCAGGCTTTGTAACTTCATCTTGGAATCTCCCATTCATCTCTTTGGGCGGCGTCTGGGATGAGTGCTCATCACCTTGCCCTTTCCTTCCACTCGTTTGCAGATTGGATTTATTACCTCTCCTTGAAGCTGGACGCCCATGACTTTCCAAAAGCTGCATGTGTAATGTGGTTTGTATGGTTCATCAGAAATTTGCCATGGCATGGAAAATATGGCATGGAGGTGCAAACTCGGTGCATCAACTCTCGCAGCAGGACAATAACCCTTATTGGTCGGCACCAAGTCATGGCTTTGTTAAGATTAACTCAATGGTGCCTGGCGCCTTTCAGATCATTTAGCAGGTGTGGGAATAATTTGTCGTGTCCAAAAAAGTGTCGTTATCGCTGCTCTGTCAGTCTTCATTGCAAATGTGGCTAATAGCCTGGACGCAGAGCTTTTAGCAGTCATGCATGGAATTAGAATGACGGACGAGCTTGGCTTGGAGAATGTCATTTTTGAAACTGATTGTACCAGAGTGGCCTAGTCTCTTTGGTTTGGCATTCCCCTCACGCCAAACTCTGCCCCGTCACTTTGGTTCTCTAAATGCTCCATGGAATTCTCCTCGCATAAGGGCCGGTCGATCAATCTCATTCGCCGTGGAGTCAACTCTGTAGCTGACTGCGCCGCTAAAAGCGCGAGAGATTCAGGGTCGTCTTGGCTGCACGTGGATAGTTGTCCGAGTGTCCTCAGCCTGTGTTCTTAGCAGGCGCCTTTACAATGTTTCAATAATAAAAAAAAGGATCTACGCTTGAAAATTTAGAAAAGAATACGTTAAGTAAAATTGAGAAGGGGTTGAATTAGAAGTGAGTACTGAGTAGGTGAACGTATTTATTGATAAGTAGAGTGAATGTGAAAAGAATGAAAGAAAAGAAGAAGAAGAAGTAAATGACCACACAAAAAAGATAAGTTTTCGGAAAAACAAAATTTTGATGAAAACTAAGGCTCTTTTTATAAATCTACTTTGAAAAAGTTTTGAAATGGTTTTGAAGTTTACTTTTGAATAACTTTTTAACTTAAAACTAAACTCAAATTTTTTTGGTGTTTATAAACATTTTAACAAATTCTTCTCATTAACTCATTTGTAACACCTTTACACCTCATCCCACCACCATAACTTCCGACCGGCCACCACAACTTCTAACCGGACGCTACCATAACTTTCGACCGACCACCACAACTTCCGATCGGGCGCCACCATAACTTTCGACCGGCCACCACAACTTCCGATCGGCCACCGTAACTTCCGTCTGACCACCACAACTTCCGACCGATCGCCACCATAACTTACGATCGACACCATAATTTTAATATTGATGTGTATTTTTTTAATAGTAATCGTGTACTTCGACTTACGCATCCCAATTGACCATTACTATACTCAACTTTAGAGTAAGATAGGGTTCGGATCTCATGCCCTGAACAATATGAACATAATTAACAGTGATCTAGGAATAACTGTGAAGTCATAATATAGGACATCAATTAATATTATGTAATAAGTATATTAAAGCAACATCATATAAGACATCATATAGAAATAAATTATATTAATTTTAAAATAGTTTAAAGTATATAAAACCAAAGTTTTAATTTTTTTTAAAAGCAAACTGTATAGAAAACTTTAATATTTTTATAAAATAATTTTTTTTAAAGATACAAAATATCAAAATGAAACAAAGTCAAACATGTTAAATTATATTATGTATATTTATTTTACATTTTTTAATTTTTTTTAATTTTTGAAAGCTTTTCTATTTACAAAGGTGGTTAAGTAAAAAATTTAAAATTTTATACAAGTGGTTAAGTAAAAACATTTTTTTTATAATGGTGGTTTTGTGAAAACAGATAAATTATAAAGATGGTTTTGCGCAATTAACTCTTAATTTTTTTTGTTGGGCTAGGCTGGGCAGCTGGTGACTAATGTTCTTTAAAAAAAATTAAAATTTTCTGATGTTAGTAGGTGACCAAATGACTGGGATCATCATGGCCCATTTCCTTTAGGGATGTGGTTTAGGGTTTATTGCAAAAAAATCAGCGTCCTGAGAAGTCTCGTGCTCTGTCGTTATCCACCCTGTAAGTTTTCGATTCTTGTGGATATCAATGCTTTTCCCGTAGCCTTTATCTAGTTAGCAGTAGATTGAATCATTCCCCTTTTCTCGGTTTTCGATGAGATTAGACAAGGACTTTTGTTTATCGTCTCTTTCATTCATTTTTTAAATGCAAAATTAATGATTGTGAGTTATGAACATACAGCTTCCCAAATACTCTGTATTAGTTATTGCATTTAATAGGTAAATGGGTGTGCATTTCATTCACTATCCTCATTCATGCTGCTCAAATCCAACTCCTTTTTGTTGCTCGATGGGACTTCCTGCTATTTACTTTATTATTTGAATCTTGTAGGCCAATATGGAAATCTAATAATGCATATGCTATTTACTTTATTATTTACTTTAATAACACCAGTTGCATTTAATTTTTATTTGAATCGTGTTATGAGTATTGTATTTTATTCTCTTAATCACATTTATTTAACTTTTATTTTTAAAATTATCATATTAATGACCGTTTAATAGAAGAACATAATGATAAGGCTTTAACAAAACTGGTTGATAAAAAATTACATTTATTTATTCATTAATTGTCTTTATATGCATTTAATTAATTGATTGAGTTTGATATATGCAGGTGTTGAAAGAAAAGATTTATATGTCGCTGTCCAATGCGGTACATTTTTCAAACTACTCTTTATTAGAATTATTTTTTATGACTTTAATTTTATGTTTTAAATGTAAGATAATTGATCAAAGTTTTACTTGGATGTGTTTATATTCTTATTTTCAAAGTCTATATGTTTGTTGCTGCCGTTTTAATTTAGCTCATCATAGTTTTGAAAAATATTTTTTAATTTAACAGCAAACTCAAAATGTTCGATTGAGAGGGCGTGAAGTTGGACAACCTTTACCAGATACTCGAATGCAGTCTGTGGTACTAATAAATTTATGTTACAATTAGTCTATTACAACATTCATACTTGAATTACAAAAGCCCCAGGGAGGGATGACTTCTCGGCCCTCTTCTTCCAAAACTTCCAAAAGTTTTGGGAGACTATTAAGAATCATGTCACAAAAGAAGCTCTGAACTTTTTAAATGGAGGCCCCCTCAATGCTAATCACAATATCACCCATATTGTTATGATTCCCAAGGTTAAAAATCGAGTCAAGGTCATAGATTTTAGGCTCATCAGTCTGTGTTCTGTTTTTATGAAGATTATAAGTAGGGTTCTGGTTAACAGGATCCAAGCTTCTTTAGACCGCATAATCTCCCTTACCCAAAGTGATTTTGTCAAGAACGGGCTATAACTGATAATATCATTCTAGCACAGGAGACTATCCATTTTACCAAAAGCAAGAGAGATCAGAAGAAAGTCATCGCTTCCCTTAAACTGGACATGTGCAAGGCCTTTGATAAGATATAATGGAACTTCTAGGAAGAGATGTTATCAAAGCTTGATTTCCACCCAAACTGGATAAGGAATCTCTTGTGTTGTGTTCGATCAGTTAAATACGAGGTAAAGTTCAATGGTAAGGTCACAGCTCCCTTGTTCCCTGAGAGTGCTCTTCGACAGGGAGACCCCTTGTCTCTCTATTTATACATCATTTGCTCCGAATGGCTCTCCCTTAGAATTACCAAGAGCTTGAACGACAAGTCCCTCGATGGAGTCAAAGTCTGTCATCAAGCTCCCCTATTTCACATTTATTTTTCGCAGACGACTCCCTTCTATTCTTTTAAGCCTCAACAAGCAGTACTCAGGAAATTAAGTGCATTCTTTCTACCTATGAGAGGATCTCTGGGCAACAAGTCAATTACAACAAGTCTGAGATCTGCTTCAGCTGTAACATAAGTATTCTGGATAGAATACTGCTGAGCAAATTCCTCAATGTTAGAACTGTGCAGAAGCATAATTCTTATCTAGGCTTACCTTTCTTTTGGGGTAGAAACAAAAGGGAGATTTCTAACTCGATCATTGATGAAATTCAGTGAAGGATATCTAACTGGTCCAACAAGGTCTTGTCGATTGCAGGTAAGGAAATACTTATAAAGGCAGTTCGTCAAGTCATTCCAGTCTACACCATGTCTTGTTTCCTTATCCCCGAAAGTGCAACCTACAAAATTCAGTTGACCATACTGCAGTTCTGGTGAGGAGCTTAAACAGAGCATAGAAAAGTCCACTGGGTCCGCAAAGAAGTTCGCTATCGTCGAAAAGAGGATGGATGGATGGGTTTGAGGGACCTTCATGCCTTCAACTTCGCTCTCCTTGCAAAGCAATGTTGGCGCATTCTGGAACACCCAGACTCTTTACTGGCTCAGGTCCTGAAGAATAAATACTTCCCCTACTGTGATCTGTTATTTGCACCGGTTAGACCTAATGCCTCTCAAGTTTGGAAAAGCTTGCACTCTGCTCTGGGTATCGTAAGGAGAGGAGTCTCTTATGACTCCTCCAGAGACAAATTCCTTTGGAATTACTCTGACGATAATGTCTTCACCACCAAGTCTGCTTACACTATCGCTTTGTAGAGTAAATCATCAATTGCATCGAAGCAGGCTGCATCCTCTTCTGGTAATCAGTTACAGAGTTTCTGGAGGAAAGTTTGGAGCTCAGCCATTCCTGAAAACATAAAGCTCTTTATCTGGAAGGCTTATCACAACGGAATCCCGATGGGCAGTGTGCTGGCAAGAAGATTGGGAGCTCGTGACGTCCGCTCCAGGCTTTGTAACTTCATCTTGGAATCTCTCATTCATCTCTTTGGGCGGCGTCTGAGATGAGGGCTCATCACCTTGCCATTTACTTCCACTCGTTTGCAGATTGGATTTATTACCTCTCATTGAAGCTGGACGCATGAGTTTCCAAAAGCTGCATGTGTAATGTGGTTAGTATGGTTCATCAGAAATTTGTTATGGCATGGAGGTGCAGACCGCATTGCTGAAGCTCAAGCGTCTTCATTCGGGAAACTCGGTGCATCAACTCTCGTAGCAGGACAATAACCCTTGTTGGTCGGCACCAAGTCATGGGTTTGTTAAGATTAACTCAATGGTTCCTGGCATCTTTCGGATCATTTAGCAGGTGTGTGAATAATTTGTCGTGTCCAGATAAATGTCTTTATCGCTGTTCGGTCAGTCTTCATTGAAAATGTGGCTAATAGCCTGGACGCAGAGCTTTTAGCAGTCATGCATGAAATTATAATAACGGACGATCTTGGCTTGGAGATTGTCATTTTTGAAACCGATTGTACCACAGTGGCCGAGTCTTGTTAAGATTGTACCACAATTGGAAAATATGGCATGCATGAGATTGGTTCAATGCTCCATGAAATTCTCCTCGCATGAGGGCTGGTCGATCAATCTCGTTCGCCGTGAAGTCAACTCTGTAGCTGACTGCGCCGCTAAAAGCGCGAGAGATTCAGTGTCGTCTTGGCTGCGCGTGGATAGTTGTCCGAGTGTCCTCAGCCTGTGTTTCTAGCAGGCGCCTTTACAATGTTTCAATAATAAAAAAGGATCTACGCTTAGAAATTTTAGAAAAGAATATGTTAAGTAAAATTGAGAAGGGGTTGAATTAGAAGTGAGTAGGTGAACGTATTTATTGATAAGTAGAGTGAGTGTGAAAAGAATGAAAGAAAAGAAGAAGAAGTAAATGGCCACACAAAAAAGATAAGTTTTCAGAAAAACAAAATTTTGATGAAAACTAAGGCTCAATTTATAAATTCACTTTGAAAAAAGTTTTGAAAAAGTTTGAAATGGTTTTGAAGTTTACTTTTGAATAACTTTTTAACTAAAAACTAAACTCAAAATTTTTGGTGTTTATATACATTTTAACAAATTCACATCATTAACTCATTTGTAACACATTTGCACCTCATCCCACCACCATAACTTCCGATCGGCCACCACAACTTCCGACCGGCCGCCACCATAACTTTCGACCGACCACCACAACTTCCGACCGGGCGCCACCATAACTTTCGGTCGGCCACCACAACTTCCGATCGGCCACCGTAACTTTCGTCCAACCACCACAACTTCCGACCGGTCGCCACCATAACTTCCGGCCGACCACCACAACTTCCGACCAGCCAACATAATTTTCAGCCGCTGCCACAATAACTTCTGACCGATCGCCACCATAATTTTAATATTGTTGTGTATTTTTTAATAGTAATCGTATACTTCGACTTACGCATCCCAATTGACCATTACTATACTCAACTTTAGAGTAAGATAGGGTTCGGATCCCATGCCCTGAACAATATGAATATAATTATCAGTGATCTAGGAATAACTGTGAATTCATCATATAGGACATCAATTAATATTATGTAATAAGTATGTTAAAGCAACTTAACTTTCTAGGGGTGTAAAGCCCATTTTCTATTGTATATTTAAATTCTCTTTCTTTTTAAAATTATTCCTTACTATCGTTTAAGGACGAGACAAACTCCGGACTCGAGGCGTGGTTGTATTTTTTTTTTTTGCAAAAAACTGAACAATCTTTAAATTTATAGAAAAATATAAAAACATCGTCTCTTTATTTATAGTTTTCACTGTGTATTTTATCATTTTATGAATGATTATTTTTGATAGCGTGATGTCGAGGGCCTCAATCAATGAAAGACAGGATGCGTTAATTTTTCCGAAATAGAACAGCTGTGGTGCTAAAACCCAAATAAATTTTTCTCAGAATGGACTGGCCCATCTTTATTGGGCTGTGTGTGCGCGGTAGGATGTACAAACCCGAGCCCGGAGTACGACAAAATAGATTCGATCGTGAGACATGTCGAATTCTAATTGGACATATGCATGAGGATATGGCAATAAGATGAAGAGATGAGGACAATGTATAAAAGAACCATCATCATTAGCATTTCATTTATAACTCCAACTTCAAAACAGTCAAGAATATTTCAAACATAAATGTCGCACCAGTTACACCTGCTATTGTCTCGTCTGGGGACGCCTAACATACAGTCAAACT
>JAWWMW010099067.1:0-11086 GCA_035048345.1 Echeveria elegans
GCTGCACTTTCTCCAGAATGTTCCTGGAAGTTCATAGGATAAGCATCACCATTTGATTGGCTATGATAGTCTGGTTTATCTATTGACACTGCAGAATTCTCTATATTAGGACAAGCAGCTGAAAAGTCTACAGACCAATCCCTGACGCGGCAATTTCTAGAGTCAATTTCCGCATAACAATCTTGCCTTCCCAGCACACCACCAGACCACTTCTTTCTGAAGTCAGACTCATCCATTTGAGCATATTGTTCGCGTCTAGCAAATTTGTGAAATGACGGTATTTTTGGGAGAACCACCCTTGACTTGACTTTCAAAGAATCATAGGCCTGAAATAAGAATTATAAAAAAAAAACAGGATATCTATAAAAAAAAACAGGTGCAAACAGTCATAGCAAACCAGACAAGGAAAATAACCAATGATGCTTAAATGCCTTTAGATACATTCACATCAACAACGGAACATCAAACAATAAACTGTAACCTACTGCAAACTCATGTCACAAATGTCTGAAGACAGCTACAAAGGGCAAACAAAAAGACAAACCTCCGTAGCTGCCTGAGCAGCAGCATGGGCTGCTTCAGCAGCAGCAAAAGCTGCATGTTCATCTTCAGACATTGCATGGATCTCTCCCTCTTGAGTTTCCAGTTTAACAGTTGAACTATCAGATCTTGATGAGAGCATATCTAACTTTGACTCATTTTCCATCTTTATTATCTTGCTGTTCAGTTTCTTATCGTTGGCATCTGGACGCATGCGGTTTCCAGCTGATGAAATCATTACTGAGCCATCATGTGTACCTTGTAGTGTTCTTAAAGGTGGCTTTCCAAAAGCCATGCCTTTTAGAGACCTACTCTTAGATGGATTTGCAGTTTGCTTCAGCAATTTTAATCCACCATTAGAGGCCTTCTCCCTGCGAAAGATATCTAACCAAACACTGACTAGCTGACTTGCTATAGCACGTATGTCTCGACTCGTATGCACACAAACCTTCTCTTTCACTGTCCTACCAATGCCTGCATCCAAATAAAAAGATCATTGCCATGGGCTGAACTCTTCACCGACAACAACAAACAGGTCTATGTAACTGTGCATAGAGACCATTATAACTTGCCATTTATCTTTAAAAATGACCACAAGAAAGCAAACTAAGTGAGTAGGTACAAAATTAAATGACAAAAATTGTCTTAAAGAAAACCAAAAGTAGTGGAAACTAGCACGAGAATCCGTACACAGTGCAAGCACAACATTTTCTCACTTAAGTCTTACCTGATAAACGAACAGCAAGTAGATTAGTGGAAACTAGCACGAGAATCCGTACACAGTGCCGCAGCAGTTGGGTTCCGTCCTTGCCCATAGAATCCTGAAAAGAATAACAATATCTTCTTTAGGTCAAGAGGATAAATCAACTCTTGAAGGGCGTGTGATTACGATTTGGAAATGATCATGTAAAGTAGAACATATGACAAGACTGATCATATTTAGTTGAAGAATTTACCAGAATCCATGAGTTTAACGTGATCAGTCCATGTTTGGTTCCAGCAAAAGACCTTAATTCTCCAAGGGGAAGAGTCAGTAGTTCTTTAGCCAAGTGTAAGCGTCCCGCGGTAGTTTTTACATTTGAAAACAAGTCCCGAAGTAAAGCTTCTCTGGTAAGGATTCGAGCGCCATCAAATGAGCTTTCATAAAGGGCATTTGAAATATCTACAGCTTCAAATCTCTTCTTAATGTCTCTCACTTCATCCCTTTCGGTATCAGAATGTCTTTGTGCAGCCTCAATAGCTTCAATTTCTTCTGTGTGATCATTTCCAGAGATGAATATGTCCAGTATTCGAACAGCCTCACGAAGACCACTCATCATTGCACCACCTACTGTGTCAGGGTGCTCCTTGCAAGTGGCTTCACCAGCAAAAAATAAACAGTTCTCAACAGGCCTGCCTAAGAGATCATAGTCTTCACCAGATGCCCCAATGGCAACATAAGAGTAAGCACCATAACTAAAGGGATCCCTGCCCCAGTCTGTCACCACTGATGCAACAGGATTAGGAACTTTATCCTCCCCAAAAAGCTTACGAAGAATTCCCACAGCATGGGTTACATGGTCAACAGATTTCATACTCTGTCCATCAAGGGCAGCTTTACCAACCAGCAGGGCTATAAGAACAGGAGCCCCGACTGTTTTCTTGAGATTCCAAAACATAAAGCATTGGCCTCGTTGGCTCGTTTCTTCAGCAGTAGCTCCAAAGTAGTCTAAAGATTCATCCCAAAATGCTTCTGGAAACTCCAAAACTACTTTTTCGAGCACTCCATATCCAAGTCGTTGAATGGAAGAGAGCTTCCACTGAGGTAAAGGGGGGTGAAATTTGATGGTGTCGGCTTTTAAGCACCCAAGAGGCACTGTTACCAGCACAGCATCAGCAGAATACTCATCCCCAGATGATGTTGAGACTTTTACTCTGCTACGTTCATCAACGGTTTCTTTCAAATCCTGTAGGACCTGTATACTGTATGAAATATCAGTTACCACTTGGTTCAGGCGGATTTGTAGTCCCGCTGCTAGAGATTCAACAACAGAACTATATCCCCCTTTAATCATACAATGCGCTCCACCAAAACCTCCGTAAGCATCATCTTGATTCCAATAAGGTAGTGATACATCCTTTAGTAACGCGGCACAGCCATATTCCAAATGAGCAAAATGCCAATTCATAACCCTCCTCTCAAGCGGACTAAAGACGTCACCATTTTGAATTTTGATATTACTATCATCACTAATTCTAGTTGAATCATAAAAAGCGCTTCTCATATTCTCAGGAAACAGTCTACTATCTGTTCCTGACTGAGCTTCGCGACGCTTACGAAGGACATACTCGAGACCATCTTCCAAGGACATTTTCATTGCATCTTGTCCTTTCTGTGCAACAAGAAGAACCATGTCATCAAGAAGGCTGTTATACTCATCTTCCAGATTCTCATCCAGATCCGACGGAACCTTCTGGCCTGTAACAGTGTCATAAAGAGGACAGTCACTGTTTAGGACAGTGAGTTCAAGACCTAATTGGGAACATATCAAGGAAGAAGGATCTGGCCTTCGCTCACTATCCAAATCAGCTTCTACACCCGTAATAATGCTAGCTCCGACATCAATAGGCACCGAAAGAGATGAGCGGTCCGTGTAGACACGACCACCAATTCTACTCCTTGCTTCAAGAACAGTGACAAAAACACCCTTTCGCTGCAAGTGGCGAGCTGCACTCAAGCCTGCTGAACCTGCTCCAATGACAATCACTCTCTTTTTTGCATCAAAAGCACAATGGACTTCATGATTTACGTCACCAATATTTGTGAATTTAGAACCAAAATTTGAAGGACGCATATTTGCATCTGGTCTGGCATCCAAATCCTGAACCAATGTCTCTTCATGATCATTACTTCTGGTATGATCCAACAGAGTGGTTGGCGACTTCCTATCTTTGTCAAGTTCTATTTGACAAACATCAAATAATTCTTCATTGCTGTCTCGCACAATGACCGATTCCCCGGCCGGAGCAGCGAGACTAGTCCTGTTGGGTGATTTTGGGGGATAAACGTGATTCTCAGCATTACATTCACCTTTTACCTCTGAAGGAGCTGTATGATCATCAGCCTTACCCACGATAAAGGAACCACCATCCTCAATATCGGCAACAGATGTCACTAACAGTTTATTATCCGTAATGACACAATCTTTGTCCAACAAGGAGGACACCTTTTTCTCCTTCTCAGTCGCAATCCCGGCATTAATGAAGCCCTGTTCAGAAATTACAACTTGTGAGTAGTGCGAGGAGGCATAGCAACATAGCACTGGTAAAAATGGTAGTCTATAAGAAAATGAGCATATCAAAGGTAATCAACATAATGCGTGTACTACGGACTAGAATGGGACAGAGTAATGAGACTTGCATTTCGATCAAGAAAGGCATAAACTTCTCGAATGAGAGGAGCTAACAAATGCTCATCTTCAGAAAGTGCATCAGTAACACCACAATCGGAGAGGAGCAGAATTTGACTCGTATCTTTGCCCCAAAGACCCATGATATGGTTTCTGCACCAAACAAAAAAATGCATATCAGCTTTCAGAAAAAAAATAAAACACACTTTATAGCTGAGAGAAGCAAGCCACTATGTGAGGCAGAACAGAAAACAATCAGATCATGCAGCAAAACCTATCAAAAGCGACACGCAGTCTCAAAATGGTTATTTAACGAACAAAAAGAAATAACCGTAATAACAAAGTGAATGTAGACAGAACATTTTACAATCTGCTGAAACTCCAATCCAAAAATAAAGATACTGATAACATGAAGAAGAGAAGAAAAAAATTCTGAAGCCAACTCGGAATTTCAATACCAATTTCAGATGCTAAAAGTCACAAACTTATCAACAATGATAGTCCTCTAACTTTTCTCTGAGCTACTAATAAGAAACAAAGGACACTGTAAATATTGACGTTGGATCAGCAAAGTCATTCCAATATTATCAACAAGGTTGCAAACTTCAATCACATAGTAAACATATGCCAAAATCTAAAACACCACCTGAGCTATTTGAAATGGAATCAATCCATATGCCAAGCTCAATTCAAGGTACTGAGTATTCGAATGACATCATTTGCTAATTGTAAGAATATATGAAAGTCAGAAAACAGGCAATCCAAATTACTACCAATTTTCTGGCGGCAAAACTATGTAAGGATAAGGAATATGTTCTGCAACGAACCTGCACTCAAGATATTCTTGAAGACCACCTTTACGTTTTATGACCTCTTTGAACGTTACTTTTTCAATAGGACCCACCTTGAGAGCTTTGAGTCCTGATGCAACGGCTGCTGCTTCTCCATTTTCAGACTCAAAAAACAGACTAAGCTTCTCCCTTTTTCTTGTTTTTATTCCATCATAATGATCATGATAGTAAGAAGCAGATATCAAGGAATCCCAATCAGCATCACCCTCATAAGCCATGTCCCAGTGCCTCCGTTTCTTTGCATTCCGCACTATACGTTCAACGGATGACCTTTTAAGATCATGATTAGCCAATGCATCTGTCGAATCATTCTGATCAAGATTCTGGGATTGAGATGAACCTTGATCAACCTCTTCATCTACAGGTTCAAGGGGTACATGCTTCGATATAAATTCTTTATTCACTTTTATAGTGTCTTGAAGATCAGTTCCTTTAAGCATATGATTGTCTTCCAAATCCGTTGGGTTAACGGTACTGGCAAGCAGGTCACCATCAGAACATGTATCTGACTTGATATGTTTCGTGTCAGCTTTATCAAGAACTAAAGACCCTCTCACTATTTCAACCGCTTTTACTGGCGTCTCATCCACCCCCCTGTTTGCTTTTTCAGCTGTCTCAAGTACCATACCAACCACAGCACATGTGCCTGTTGCAATACAAGACTTAGGGCCAGAAACAGACACTGGTTCATTGGTAGTTGTTTTGAAGTTCTTTCCATCAGGATTTAAATGACTATCAGAAACTGAAGCAGGAGAGTCACTGGCCAACACATTCATTTCTAAAGGCAGAGTTTCACAAGTAACAGCATTTGGCACATTAAGCTTGGATCTCTTAGTAGAAGCTGACTGAGCCGTTTTGACAACTGTTGATGGCAGATTCTTCATTGCCATGGCACCGGATGAACTCTTTGACATCTTTTCGCCACGTACAACATCAAACTCATTTTTTTGTAATAACTTGTTACCAGAAGCACCACATTTGATGCCACCTTGAGCATTTTCATTCTGGAGTGTTTTAGACTTCTTTTTCCTCTTGGGCACTGTGCAAACACCCCTTAATGCACTGGGTTTCTCATCCTCTACATTCAAATCAACATCCAGGGCGTTCTTTGTTGATTTTGCATTAACAATTCTCTCTGACACCCCATCAGATAGCTCAAATGATGCTTCTGCAACAATTCCAGAACAGGAAGCCAACTTGTTGCCTTTCTTAGGACCTCTAAGTTTCTTCCTAAGACTTGCCAATGTATCATCCATGCCACCCAACTTTTCATCCGCTGTCGGTCCTTTCACTTTATGCACAACTTTCTTCACCTTTCCTTCGCCATCTTTAAATCCAACCTTTTCTTCCGTCGGTTTCCATGATTTTTTCATCTTCAAAAACAACCCTATAGGCCCATCATCAGCAAATCCCACTGGCTCTGATTTTCCTTGAGAAACCAAATCATTTTCCTCTTCATCCATCCCTCAAACACAAAATACTTTTGCACCAAACACTGAAAAGCCTCAACAACCTCGAATCCCTATATCACCAATAAACAGAAAGAACATAAACATAAAAAAAAAACTCCCACGCCTATAAAACCTCAAAATCACATCTTCCAGCTCCACCCCTATCACAAAACCTAAATCAACCAACTCCTCATCAAAAGCCAATCCCCCCACACACACATAAACCTCCACCAAAAAAAAAAACAAAAAAAAACAAAATTCAATCAGTCCCAAAGCACCTATGGCCTAATTCATTCCCTTTCCAAAACTAAAATCCTAAATCCACAACACTACCTTTACCAAAGCAAGTCAAAAAAAAAAAACTATTCCAGTCAACCTCCTCCCTCTGCCAACAAAATTCAAAAAACGATCAAAACCAACTTCTTAAATCAGGTCACTAAAACATCTACAATGATACAAAATCAAATGCTACTACTTCAAACAAAAACCCCCCAAAAAAACACATTGATAGAATCACACCTTCGAGTTCAAAAAGCTCCTGGTACCGTTCCCGAGGCCATTCCGGTCGGAATTCAGCGATGCGAACCTCCGTGCCCTAGAAATACTCCTCTCTGCCTCCCAGAGGAGAATTAAATAAAATAAATAAACAAATTGGAAAATTTATATTTCTTGGATTGATTGCAAGTTTGCAACAGTCAGTTGGTTGATACTAGCTGCACTCTGGGGATAGAAATTTTTGAAAGTCTTCATTCGATTTAATTAAACTTTACAACGTTTTTCACTTCATTTATAATTTTATATTTTATATTTTTTTTAAAAATCTACCTAATCAAATACAGTCAAATACAGATGAATAGTAATAGATGACATATAATATAAATAAGGAGGGTGGGAAGGGGTATTTTTATCAATGGATCTTTAGTGAGGAAAATGAAAGAATTATTGAGGAAAAGTGAGTGGTTATTATTTGTATGTTGAGGATATTAGTCTATTATTAGGATAGATAAACATGTTTAATGTTCTTCTATATATATATACTTCCGTCGTCCTAATAGAAATTTTTTCCATATTTTAATTCAATTTTAATAAAGATTTCCAACGTTTCTTTTTATAATTTTATTCTTGTAATTGAAATTTTTGAATGCTACATATTTTTTGATATTTTGAATATAGTTACATTATATTATTTTTAATTTTGTGACAATCCGTCACCGGAATGAGAAATATATACGTAAAAAAATTGGTCAAATACTCGGTCCAATAGAGTTACATATGATATATATGATTAAAATTTAATTAAATACTGTTAAATATCTTTTAATAATGTCAATTTGTCAATACATGTACGGTTAATACGATTATCAAATACTCGGTATAATATAGTCAAATATATTTAAGTAACAAATAGCTGGTAAAATACAGTCTAAGAAGGCAAAACCTAGATAATACAATTAAAACTTGTCAAATATATGATCACATACATTTAAATAAAGTCATATACAAATAAATACGGACAAATACGGCCAAATTCGAAATAATAGGAACAAATACGTATGAGTGACATGTGATATAAATAAAAGTATGTGGAGGAGTATTTTTGTCAAATAAAATTTTGTTTTGTCTTTATCCTTATTTTGTTTTATTATCTTATGATCTTTAGCGACGAAAATCAGGTCTTTAGCGACAAATTTTTCGTGGGTATTTGTGTGTTGAGGATGTTATTATGTTATATATATAGATTCGATGGGTGTGATATTTGAACAAAATTTTCTTACGTCTTCTTCGTGTTGTTTCTTTAATTTTTTGGGAAATAAGGTGACAACATAGCGTAGGAATTTGAGCGTGTAAATATAGATTTTTTATGGTGGGTATATAATAAGCTACATTTAATTTTCATCAAGAATTATATATTCTAAAGAAACTCTAGCCATCAAGGATGTCCATTCAATCATTGATCCTGAAATATTAACGATTATTTAAGCACACACAAGACTTCTCATATCAATTGCAAACTCCATACTAGTTAGTGAACCACACGCTACACGAGCGGAATAACACACCTTACACAAACATGGGAAAAAATAACAATCTTAATATAATAAACAACTTTCATGCCTAAGTGAGAAGAATGATACTAATGATTGATTTGAACCATTGATTTTAAGATTTCAAGACAAAAGGTTCTTCATTGTACCACCATCATGTTGGCGTGTAAATATTGATTCGGACAGGTGAAGTTTGGAGCGGGAATAAAGATATGGCCAGAGAGGTTTAAAATGAAAGATTATTTGGTGAAAAGTGACATATGTCGTCAAAAGAAGATTCGATGTGATAGTTATGTTATTTAACTTAAAATCATTAAGTTAAAGACCTCAATTGAACATAATATCGATTTGAATACCAAATATAAATTGATATTTACTATTTTTAAATAATTATTATTATTATTTTTAAGTAAAATGGTGTATGTCGTAAAAGACACTTACAAGGGTTTCGAAAATCCGAGAGTTGCAAAAATAATCTATCAAGGCTACGAAAATAAGGTTAGGGAATCCCATTGCCTTGAAATAAAATCATGAAGTGATGACAAGATTTCGTCGATACTAAAGCTATGCTATTCTTAAAAAAAAAACCTTCATATCGCGGATCTGATGCGATTATTTATTGTCTGATCCGACTGATTCTAAAAAATAATTATATCCAGTCGAAGATTGAAATGAACTCTATTTGTAGGCCTTCTCGAACGCCTCGAAATGATATACACAATCCTAATTTTTTTTTACCTCTATAGTATGTCTTATACGAACATAATTATCTCTCTATATCGGCATACGTGGATTGCATCCTACATCAACGTTTGTATAGAATGAGATCATATATATATACATGATATGAGTATTGTGTATGCCATATATCGTACATGTATTGTATATGTCAACCGGAAAGCTGATGAAGTGGTTGAATAATATGCCGTACCGTTAAGAAAGATCAAATATTCAAACTCAGTGGCACTCGGTTATTTACAGTTGTATGAATATGAATATGCTCTCAAGTCATGAGTTACTGATAACTTAATTATTAGTGTCGCTTGCTAATCTGGACCTCCATATCTATTACTTCCTTTCTCAATCGATAAGAATTTACGTGAAGCATTGGCCTACGCAATATCTCAAACCAAGATGTAATTGTAGGATGCTGGTGGAGAAATTATAGAACCAAATATAGAAAAAATTGTACTCGATTTATTTTTAAAGTTAAAAAGATAAAATTTTAAAACAACTCAAAATGTTCTCTTCATAGACGTGCCCGACAAGAAAGTATGGAAAGATGTCCTCCTTCATCGTTGAAGGTGTTCTATAGAGTTAGAGTGTTCCTAAAGCAACTCTCATTGCATCAACAAATTAAGATGACATATTGATAAAGACATTAATTGAAGTCCCTGGTGTTAGTGAAATTTATTTGGATACCTTTTATTTTCTTTTTCACTAAAGCTAGCTAATCATAAAGCCTTTTTCCATCAAAACCCTAGGGAGAAAGAAAATTTATCAAGACCATGTTCACACTTTTTAGTTTGAAGATTTTATTGACTATAATAACTAAAGTGAATTTCATATGCAGACCGAAAAACGAAACTAGGCATTGCGTGTTCTTTTAAAATGTAAGTGTGAGGTCACTTGTTAGAATCAAAGGGTGTAGTGAAGCATGATTAACTTGTATCAAAATGGAATCTTCATATTACTGATTTAACACTATTAACTGAAATGTAATTAAGTTCACATTTGTACGGAAGCTTTTGAATCCCATGCATGAATAGATATTAAATTTGAGAACAATGAATATGAGTTGTTGGTACTTTCTTGTAGCCATTATCTCCATTTAGCAGAATTTTGAGAGTAAAGAAATATAGCAACCACGTATTTTGTGTGTGATATATTGGCAATGATGATGATATGACTATATCTACAACCAGCTAGAAATTGAGACAACTACTAAATCTCACATCAATTTAACTACTATCTGTATTCGCTATAGTATGAGTTATGATCATAATTAGTGCATCGGATGATAGTCCAGTGGTTGTGAAGAGTATATTATAAATCACACGTTACAGATGGGTGCTAAAACAGTGGAGCTTTAGTAGAGTGCTTTTTTTTAATAAAAAAAAAGTCTATATGCAAACATTTGGTCAGTTAATTAGTTCTCGAGTTGTCCCAGGATAATACCGTAAGTAATTGAACGGTTGTCTAAGACTTTTGATATGGAATTCTCATTTTTAAAGCAAAGAAAATGGTGATTTTCAAAACTTGGTAAAGTATTGTTTTATGTATTTATAGTAGGAAGGGTTGGGATAAGGCTTATATCCAATTAACATGATCATGACAGTATTTTCCAAAAAAACTCAGAATATGATTAAGTTGAAATAGAAATGAATTTTATATTGATCTCAACGTTAGATTAATGAAAATTAAGTAATTCGATAAACGTGTAATCTTCTTACGCATGAACTTTCCTCACTAGCTCAAACTTAACCTCCGTATTCATGAATTTTCCTCACTTGATGTCTTCTTATTTAGTTAGCCCCGTTTGGTTGCAGAAAAAAAGGAGAGGAAAGAAAAAATTAAAGAATTTTTTTAGTGAAAATGAAATGTGTGTTTGGTTGTAAGCTAAAAAATAAAAAAATAGACAAAATGAGATCAAATTTTTCTTACAACTTTCTCATGAAAAAATTATTTTTCTTTAAATTTTCTTTTTCTCGCAACCAAACAGAGCCTTAATAGTTATAATGATCTGTGAAGGAAAGAATTATCAGTCAATAAAATGAAAGCAATAAAGATTATGAGCTATTTGCTGAGAG
>JAWWMW010099077.1:0-11084 GCA_035048345.1 Echeveria elegans
GTAATATTGTGAAAATGAAATCCAAATTAGGATGAGTTTAGAAAATTAAATAAATAATAAAAATATTTAATTTTATCAATTTTTTTTTTATTGCAACAGCTTTATTGATTGATAATTGGTACAGAAGTACAAGAATACTGAGATCAAGTACAAATAATTCGATGAACACTCAGGCCAAAGGCACCACCACGAAATCACCAATGCTAACACACTAATGACCTATCAATCAAACCAACTCCCACACATACTTGAGGGGAAAATAAACGACTTCCACACTAAGTGGAAAGAATAACATGCTCCCACACATAAATGTGGGGAGAATAAACAGCTTCCACACATAAATGTGGGAAGAATAAACAGCTCCCACAAATAAATGTGGAGAGAATAAACAACAACAAAATAAAATAAACAGAAACATCTGATAACACAAACATAGATTAAACTGTCACCAACAACCAGCAACCCACGAATGTTCAACTTCGCTTCATCTCCTTGTTCCTTAAACAACCCCTGCAACCTCACCAAGCGTCTGATAAGTTTGTGGTTACTCTTCACAGAAGTGTCACCACCGTATCCCAACAAATCCATCATCAACACCATCATCCCTCATCTCAACTTCATTTCAGATCTGAAACAAATCTCAAGAAATAACGCAATCGCCTCTTTAATTCTATGCCTTGCACCTACATCGTCTTCACCTTTGAGACTTCTTCATCTTAAGCTTTTGACGCGGAATCGGCAATGACCTATTGTCTGGGTTTGCGGTATTCCTAAGTGAATTGAGTCGGCCTTTCAAGCACTTTGAGATCGGCGAGATGGACAAGGACAGGTCATGGCCTTACAAAGAATGATTGTCGGGAATTTGGTCGTTCCTCTCCAACACCCTAACCACCGAAATCAACAGCCGGAAGTCCAAACCTCCACGGCTTGTTGAGAGGTTTTGAACGGGTGCAACCAAGTGGGCAGACGCGACACATAACTGTCGCATCATCATATCCGAACCCGGCGACGAATTCCAACCGTCGCCATCTTCATCAATTTGGAATTTGGTAACGTAAACAGCAAAGGAGAATTGGAGGAGAAAAAGTCGCCGTCAGAAGACAATTGAGTGGATTTGAAGGATGGGTTAAGCGCCGGCGAACGACGGGGCGAGAATCGCCCAAAATCGCCGCTGTCGCCCGAAGCGTCGCTTGTGTCGACAGTTTTTCATTTTATTCATTTTTGCCGTGGGAGATCCCTTCAACCGTTCAACGACGTTTTCTTCCGCTAGTTTTGCTGTTTTCAAAAGGTTCACATTCCCCTTACTTAGGATTCATTATTAGGACTCGAATTTTTAAAATCGAGTCGACACCAGTTAAGTCATATTAGGTCAATTTTTGGAATATAAGTTGTATTTTTATGACTTTGTTTTAGATATTTTAAAATTTGACTATAGATTATTATTTAGAGTAAACTGCACTTAACCACCTTTATAATAAGATCTTTTTCACTTCACCACCTTTATAAAAAAAAATTCACTTAACCACCTGTATAAATTTTAAGTTTTCACTTAACCATCTAACAAAACTTATTAATTTTTTAAAAAAATGAAAAATTTTCAAAACGTAAAAAATATATACATGATATATATAACATTGTTTGCTTTGGTTCATAATGAAATTTTGTATTATTAAAAAAGTTTTCATTTTTTAAAAAATATAATAGTTTTTAAAAATTTTTTTGTTATAAAAAAAATAAAAATTAAGGTTTAATTGATTTTATAATATTTAAAAATTAATATAATTTATTATTTATATGGTATATAATTTTTTTAGTTTTTTTAATTTTTTTAATTTTTAATTTTTTTAATGAGTTTTGTTAGGTGGTTAAGTAAAAACTTAAAATCAATATAAGTGGTTAAGTGAAAAGAAAGTTTATAAAGATGATGAAGTGAAAAAGATTCTATTATAAAGGTGGTTAAGTGCAATTTTCTCTATTATTTATTACACATTTTAACTCAATTTTTATTGTATTTTATCAATTCTGAAAAATTAAAGTGTTTAAAGTGTAGTCGAGAAATTCAAGTTGACTTAAGTCGAGTCGAGTTAAAAAAAGTCGAACCTATTTGATTCGAGTCCCGTTGATTTGATTTGTTTCGAATCGAGTTTTCAAGTTAAAGTACTATTTTATTTTCAAGAATCATATTCATTTACTTTCCATTTTTTTTGGAAAAAATAGAAGAAAATAAAAAGAATCGGAAAGTTTATGAAAAAAATGAATTTCCTATGATAAATAGTTTAAAATAGTTTAGAACTATAATGAAAGCTTTAATTCTATTTTCATTTTCAACGACAAACCAAACACAGTCGCTGATACATTTACGGAAAATTATTCATTCTCTCACTAGCCTGAACTTTCTAATTCCTATACTGGAAAATTATTGAATAATCTAGAAACTTATTAATCTGATAAAGAAATATCCTGCCTGAAGTGGCCTAAAACTGCCAACCAACAACGTCAGTTGTTCGGCCTACTCATGTAACATGTTTTTATTTATGTTTTCCATTTTTTTCGCAGGTGAGGTATGAGTCTATGAGAGCAGAAAAAAGCTAGCAGAGCAAACGCCCTAGAGTGAAAAGGACAGTTTGTTCGAACTGATCCTTCCACCATGACAACAGAGGATCTTTAAATTCATTTGTCCCCCCATATACTCAAATTCAGTAGCATATATGAATATCATGCATGTCCATGTGTAGCAATTAGCATGGCATCTAAGAGGCATTAGGATGGTAGTGTAAAATCCATGTGAACAGAAAACAAATGTTTGTCGAAAAGATATATAAAACGTTGTCGTTTAGCTAGTTCTTTTTGTTCAATGAAACTAAAAACTATGTTAATTTTTGTTACCAGAACCTGTGAAAGTTTATCTGACAGGAGTGAAGACTTAACCCTGTGGAGGTTTCACAGTTCACAACAATTTAGCTTTTCACCATCAGATAACAATTTGCTGTCCCGTTCCTAGAAATTTCCGCAGATATGGAAGAAAGTGAATTTAACAGATTCTTCATGTCTTCGTTTCTTTTCAAACCCAAGCCTTTTCCACCTAAATGGACAAAGCCAAACTCAAAAAGTGAAGAAGGAAGAAAAATACATGAAACGCCTACTAGCAGCTTTTTCTCTCCATAATGCTTGGATTCAATCAAAATCTTATATCCTCATCAACCATTTAAAATTTAGTTCACAGCAGGATCAATGCAGGCTGATACAAATACATAGAGCCAAATAACTGATACCAGTATTTCTGATTTTCTTCTCGAATAAGTAACTGAGAGGCTCTATTATGTGTTACAGATCGTTCTGTGAATCAGATGGGTACCATAATTTATGTTTAGTGAGTCTTGACCTGTAAGACAATTATAAAAACATGTTAGCGCCTTGTATCAACATGATGAACTACGACAATAATGTGTTTTCACTTAAAAGGGACGAGCAATGAACAAAGACAACAGTTTCGGTTTTTTTTTTTTTTGCAGTCTTTATAGCGTAGCAGGTCCAGAAAGTTACTAAACCATCTACTTACTTGGACACAAAAACCAGCTTCAGAGGTGGAAGATTAACCATAAACATGAAACATCAGACGGCAGAGATTTTCACAATGGATTCAACTATCACTGTTCCACCTCAATTTTGTATCAACTATCACTATCAACGATGGCCGCGAATCAGAAGCTTCGCTAAAACACTTTCTGAAAATAATCGTTGTGTTCAACTCAGCCGCTATAGCCCGCGATTTTCGACACTTGTGAGTGCTATAGTTTACGAATTCGATTTTGTAAATGATTGATGTTGTTCCTTGCTTAGCGTTTGTAGTTCGTTATTGATGCAAACCTAGTTTAGATTTGGGACTTCATTGAATGATGTGATTTTGACAGTACGGAATGAGATAGGGAACTGTAAAGCAAAAAGATGGTTTCTTTTTTCTCTATGTAGTTTTGAGTTTTGGGCGTGATGTTGATTAAGGTTTTAGACTTTTAGTTCAAAATTGCGGCATTTTGGAGCATCTATTTAAGTAATGGAGTTGTTCTGAGGATAGTTGTTAAGTGGTTTGATATAGAGGATCTTGAATAGTAATGGAGAAGCTTCGTTTGGTTAGTTTTGCGATTGAATGTGTTGTTTTTGTGAATAGGAAGTTAGGACTTAGGATTACTTCTATTTGGAAAAATGTCTGGTGGACTTGGACTTGAGTCACTTGTGTATGACTTAGTGTCATAGGACAATGGTGAATGATCATTACAGTTAGTTGTATGATGTAATACATCTGCTTGCTTACATATCTTGTGACCTCTTGTTAGTCCAGTGTGCCTTTCTTGTTTAGTTTGATCATTAGCCATGCGTTCATGTGTGTTGTTTGCGTATGTTATATTTTCTTCAAGATGTTAAAATTTTGCTTTCAGTTTATGTCTTTTCTAATCTTCCTGACACTTGGACTTAGGAAGGCGTTCAACAGCACGTCATGGGTATGTACATAATCAGGGGAGACAAGAGAAAACATGTTAGCAACTCTCCTTTCAAGCATCTTGTTTGTTTCCCTTTTCTTGCTTCTTTTTTACATGAAACATTGGATCGTTAACTCCCGTTCTCGTTCGCTGTTGGCAGAAGCGTTGTAGGAGAACTTGATGAAGAATTGGACGCTGGACTCGATTTCTCTGCATTGAGATCTCATCCCCTGAAGCCAGTAATTCATTAATAAGGGAGCTGCCAGATGTATGAAACAAGTATATAGGGATTGAAGCAGGATATCCATTCAAGTATGACCAGACTGGCTTGAAGGTTTGATTTCAAATGAATGTTTTGTTCCGTCATGATGCCCTTTTCGAACGTCTTGGTGCTATAATTATTCATGCTGCTCTGACAGGTTGCTGCTTTCAGTTGCTTAACAGCTGCTCTGTCTACTGCGCCTTTGTCTCTGCAAGTTAAACGAGCTTTATCAGAGGAGTTATCTACAGGTTAGTTAGTTTTCATATTTTTGAAGGTTGCCTATGCCTGCAAATCCCATGAGTCTTCATATTTTTGAACGAGCCTTTCAGTCATACTCTTGGAGTGTTCTTTCTATTTATGAACTGTATCTCATTGTGGGTACAAATATTATTATCGTATACTTGTAGTAATGTGCTGGCATGCTCATCTACTCATGTCATGCACGTTATATGTTTGGGAGCATCAAGATTTGATTTGATCTTGTTTTTTGTGACTCTTAAATGATTTTAGAGATTAGTTTTGGATTTGATTTCAGGTTGAGGGAGTTGAGTTTATGTTTGAGGCCAGAACTATTCAAAGAATGGAGGTTTATGTTTACGATTTCAATGTATGTAGGTTTTGAGAAGCTGGTGGATGATGCTTCCAAGTTTCTGAATGACAAAGTCACTAAAGTTGTGGTCACTGCGCCAGCCTATTTCAGTGATTCACAGAGGACTGCAACTAATGACATTGTTTCACAAGTTTGAACTTTGAAGCTTAAAGTTGGTGTCAAGGGAGAACCAATTTTGTTGCTGATCATCAAGCAAAAGATGTTAAAAATTCTTGCTGGAGTTGGCACTGCATTGAGGCAGTGCCTTTGGCTGCTTCTGAAATTCGTTCTATTGGCCAGAGGTTCTTCTATTTTGTTGTAGTTTTGAAGCATCATGTTGTAGTTCTTGTATTTTGTATCTTTGTTTGTATCAAAAAATAATAATTATACAAAGTCATTTTTCATTATTCCCATCGGGGCAAAACTTGTTTTTCATCAACTAAATTATATCTAACTTATAAAATATTATATTTCACCTAACCAATTTAACTATCCCCATTGGAGCAAAACTAATTTTTCATCATCTAAATTATACCTAACTTATATTATATTTTATTTTACCTAAACAATTTAGCTATCCCCATTGGAGATGCTCTTAGCTTATTACTTTGAAATTTTCTTTGACACACTTGTCTGTTCAGCTTTCTTGATGAAGTATGCAAAGAACTATGGATTACTACGTAGTACGTACATAGTGCAACAATGTGTGTGAACCTTTTTTGCAGATTTCATAGTAACACTTCTAGAGTTATGGTAGTCATTTTTTGCTGGACTGGTTTCAGAATTATTGTCGAATTGAGAGAGAAGGTCCCATAAACTGGATACCTCTATAGATCAATATAGTTTGTAAGCTTTTGGTCTGTGGATGTTCTTTTCTGTAGTTTTATGGCCAACAGTCATGTTTTGGATACTGTCGTAGTGTGACATACCTAATTATCAAATGTACTAGACTCATGTGTGGGTGAATTGTTAACCATTCTTTAGTTTGTAAATATGTGAATAATATTATTTCCTTGTCCGCAGTCTGTGCTGTCTATGGCCTACCCCATTTGCGACATTTATGTTACTTTCAAAAAGTTATTCTAATGATATGGAGCTTTCATAAATCTGCGAGGCATCAATTATTCCGACTTCTGACATTGACTTTGAAGTATTGATTCCTCTTTCTTCTTAGGTGATAGGGTCAAGAACTGATAGTGATAAAATTCCTGGGATTGATGTAGCTTTACAAGATGGAGACAAATGGATGTTTGCGGGGGCATGAGGTTATCGTATTAGAAACACCAGCTGGTCACACACAAGGTAATGTGAAAAAAAAAATGAATAACATGCATACAAAACAAACATCAGAAAAGCTTGAAACTTCACAGATGACATAATTAAAGTTTATAAATAATTATATATAGATGAAACTGAGATGTCATTAGAAATAATGTTGGTGTACGTTGGTTATTTGGAATATGATTATCTTTTAACTTTGATTTTGTATTTTTGTGCCATGGCACATTAGTTTCTACTTCCATGGGGCACGGGCAATCTTCACCGGTGACACTTTGCTTAGCTTATCTAGTGGCAAGCTTTCGGAAGGAACCCCAGAACAAGTATAGATACCATTTGGGTTCTCTAGGTTCTTTTCATCTAATTAGGCTTTGTTATATTGTCCAAGCCGTGAAGTTCCTATCAATAATCGTAATAACTAATAAGCTTGCTGGATTTTTTAATGTTTACTAATGACGTCACCCTGCTGATTCCTTTCTGTCTAGATGTCGTCTTCACTTCAAAAAAATTGCTTCATTACCGGAAGACACGAGTATATATTTTGGCCATGAACATACATTGGTGAGCTGCCCATTCGTAGGCAATCATAATTTAATCTTTTAGATTGTTTTGAAAGGCATCTAGGCATCTAGGCCCATTGGTGAACATCCTTAATTGAAGTGATCACAAGATTTCACTCCTACTCTCAACGGGGACTTACAAAAGGAATTCTCAGGAGGTTACTCATCCTAGTACTGCTCTCGTCGAAGCACGCTTAATTGCGGAGTTCTTATGGGATCCGGTCCAACAAGGCATCTAGGCTCTAACTAGCGAGTAATGTATTTGACAGATCAATTCCAAGTTCGCATTGAGTATAGAACCCAAAAATGATAAACTCCGGTCGTATGCATCCCATGTTGCTCACCTTCGTAAGAAAGGCTTGCCAACGGTAAACTTTTAACTGGTTATCTTATCATCCTTGTTTAGCTCTTGTATGTTGCTTATGTTACACTTATCAAACTTATTAATTAACTTAGCACCTGAAGAAGAATAACATGGTCCCAACCCATGGCTTTCTCTCTTAACGTGTCAATGTTATTTTACTGTACGTAAACTGTAGAGTAGTAGAATGTGAGTGCCTGAAGTCCCAACCGTCATTTCATTTTTTGTTTGCAGCACAAATATTTATTTATATAGATAAGCTGCTATGTAATATTTTATTGATGCTAACCTGTTGTGTTGCAGGTACCATCCACAATCAAGTTGGAGAAGGCATGCAATCCGTTCCTTTGCACCTCTAGCTCTGAAATCAGACGCTCATTAAAAATCCCATCAACTGCAAGCGACGCAGAAGCCTTTAGAGCCATTCGACAAGCAAGTGATAATCTTTAAAAATCACCTTACACACCATTCATGCATAGCCCTATAGACATTCGTCCCCACAGAAGAAAAAAAAGGGGCATGAAAAGTTCTCCGTGATTTAAGAAATAATGTTCATAATATATAATATATATATAATAAAATATTAAAAATAAAATATTGAGCGGGAAACATTTATCATTTTTAGGTGAAGCAAATGGAGACATGAAAAAATTCTCATCGGAACAACGGAAGCGCAGCTAGTAATAACATAATATAACAGAATAGGGATTGGAAGTGACGAAAGCACCTCCATTTAGCAACGAAATTTTTGTTGGTGTTGTCCGAACCGGTCAATCCATCATCTCTCATCAAACCCACGGGCCCGGCCCATTAAAACTAAAATTAAAATTAAAAGTAAAAAATTAAAAATTAAAAGTTTAAATTTACAAACAATTCCTCATCAACGGTGCAAGCTTATGATGGGAGAAAGTGTTTCTTCGAGCATCTATCAGATAGCTCGTTTTCTCTTCTTTCCTCATCAACGGTGCAAGCTTATGGTGGGAGAAAGTCCTTCTTCGAGCATCTATTAGATAGCTCGTTTTATTGTTTCTTTTATTTTCTTTTATTTTTCGTTGTTTTATTATGGAATGCGATTTTGATCGATGGTCGTCATTCCTATTGTAGCATCAATCATTGATCATGATTCCGGGTTTAGATCCCGTGTTGTAACTCTGTTCCCAGTGTTTGGAACCACTATCAAAAAAAAATAAAAAATATTTGTGTTCCGACATGATTGTGGTCAAGTGGTTAAGACTCTTGTCTTGAAACTTCAATGTCAAGAGTTCAAACCCTCACCCAGTCATGTATGACATGATTTCTTCTATGATACTATCATGTGAAGTGTTTATTTGTCGTGTCTACCGAAGACCTCCATTGCAATACCCTTCAATCGGAAAAAAAAGTGTTTGTGTTCCGACAAAGTTTTATAAATTTAAACGACGAGTCCGTGCATGTATGCAACCATTTCAATTTGTCTTTTTTCCTAATTTTGAAGCCTTAACCCGCATTGTTTCATAAATGTCGACCGAGACATGATATAATATGTGCTTAGACGAAAACAAACAGCAAGTCTTAAGCCAGATAACTACTACTACTAAAGAAGAAGAAAAGAAAGAATACTTAACATACATGCTGTAGTTGATAAAAGATTCAGCAAGACTATTTGAGCAGAGATTGGATATTAAGGTTTGACGAGGCTGGCAAAAGGTTAAAATGCTTCAGCCTTTAATCATGGGTTCTGGATGAGACTCGTCTTGATGAGGTTCTATGCTGATTTTTTCCTTAACTTTATCAATTGAGTCCAAGGGGATAAACTCTTCCTCGTCTTTCCTATGAATAGGACGTGGTGGTAAAAACCTCATCAATCATTTGTATTATTTCTTGTTCTTCCTTTGCATAACGCTTATCGAATAACTCCACAATCTGAAAAACACAAAGGTAAAAAAATAAAAGTGAACTTAAAGACTCAATTTTTGGATAATCTTACTGACCTTTGTAGTTTACAAAATATTTGTAGTCAATGAGACCTGTAAATTAATCATAACAACTCATAGCTAGAGACAAATCGACTAAAATTGTATAATAAGCAATCATCGCATAAAAAAATTCAGCACATTAAGAAAGAAAAAAACAAATTGATAAGAAAGTAGGATATACATACCGAGAATAATTCAACGGCAGCCGTTGACCCAGATGGTCTTAGGTTGAGTACAGGGAGTATATCTGCTTGTGCAAGTTCATATTTTTTACACCTTCGCAAGAATTCACAGACACACTCCCTTGTCTGATCTCGGGCAGCTGTATTAATCAGGTAATCATAAACCTGAAGGCGCAGTAGAGGCGGTTGTGTTGGGTCATGTAAACATAGCAACATAAATAATACCATATTAGTGAAAAATCAGAAGAAACCTTCATCTCGGATGGTGTTAGGCGGAGTTTTATGGCATCCGATTGGTTATCTTCTCCACCTTTTCCGTCACCGCTTTCTATTTCAGGAACTTTTTCATCTTTAATTGACGATTCACCCTTGTTGCGTAAGAAATCCAATACTTCAAAATTCGTAAGAATTCCAGCGGAGGCTTCAAGTCTGAAATGATTCATATAAATATAGACTTAAAGTAGCAAAACGGAGATGTGTTTTACGACCATTGTGCAAAAGAACTCACATTTTCATATTTACTAAAACCTAAAAACCCCGACCTCCTCAGTGATAAAATACCAATCTCCACACTGAAGCATCCAAGTATATCCCCTGAAATAGCACAAGAAAAATCCCAAGCATTTAGAAGAATTACCCATGAATAAATACAACGAAAAAGACTATCACCACTCCTCGCTAATAAACACGTTTTAGCCTAACCAAGCTGCCTACCATTTATCCATCCATCAGCCAACCCACAAAAATTGGTACAATATCTCACATAGTGTCTACTATTCGGAATGTTTACTTTCTGCCAAGCCCACAGTCTTGAAACACCAAGTCACTTATAAAACAGAGTTCAAAAGACGATTAAAACTTTTATATATATATAAAGACAACTTCAAAAAAAACTTCCCTGCGGCAAATCATCGAACAGTTGGTGTGCACAAGTCTAAAATAGAGTGACGTACTAGGCTTTGGGCAGAGTTACTGTAAATTTAGTATTGGAATATCACAACACAATGAAGAATTTCAAGCTTCGATTTTTCGCAGGTTACTAACCTGTATTCTGATTTCCGACCACCGATATTGCTGATATCGTTGCCGTTGCCGTTGCCGTTGCCGTCGCGTCGGTTCTAGGTCGTCCTGGGCTGATGGAGAACGTCCGCCTCTGTCTAACACGATTACCCAAAAAAATCTAAAACGCTTAGCCCAGAAAGTTAGCCCAATAATAAATTTTTAAAAAGATACTCTGACCTTATTTTATTATCTGATTAAATATTCTTCGGGAGTGGATCAAATAAAAAGGAGGATTTAAAATAAAAAGTATAAAAAGATCATGTCCATTCATTTGATTCATCATACGTCTCAGATTAAATCACAATATTAAATGATTTTTAAATTAAAAATGGGCAAATATGGAAACACAATATTTACATT
>JAWWMW010099088.1:0-11083 GCA_035048345.1 Echeveria elegans
ACTAAATGAAAATGCTGAAAGTTAAATGGATGAATTGCATGCTTAGGATTTGTGAGTATTCCTTTTCTGAAAACTCTAACGAGACTATAACTCGTCCACTAGGGTAGCCTAGGGGTTTAAAGGCTTGATGCATACGCTAAATGCATTCATGATTCCTACAAAAGTGATTTAGGAGTTTAATTAATTTTATTTTTAGAGTTAGATTATTCGGGACGAACAAGATTTTACTGTGGGGAGTTTCATCGGTATATAATATGAATATTATTTAGGCATATTTTTACCTATTCTCTTCGCACTTATCATATAAATTTGGTCGTATTTTATACTTACATTGTTGTTTCAGGGCCAAAACACACTTTCTATCAATTTCAGAGGCAACAAGCAAAATGTAGCACAAATGAAGCCAAAAAGCAAAATCAGCAGTTTTTGGGTCTTCCGGACTTTCAGACTTGTGAGGCTTCCACAGAGCGCATTTAACATCTGATAGAGACAAAACCAAAGCATTGCAAAGCTAACTCAAATATCTACAACTCTTATGTTTACAAGGACTGATTCAGACGTTAAGGTGGGCAAAAAGGAGCATGAAGTCAGAAGGCACCACGCGGAGAAGAAGTTGAACATGAGGTGATGCTCAGAAGACTACGTGGAAGCTTTGGAGTTTCTATACGCAGAGTCCAATGAATTATCGTAAATTTGTGTCGACTCTGCTTATCTCTTAGGCAGTTTTGACCTTTGGAACTTTGGAAGAGTCCACAGGGAGCATCCGACCTCCGATTGCAACGAAACAAAGTGCATTTGAAAGAGGACTCAAAATTCTACAACTTAAATGTTTATGTCGTGCAGAGATTCAAAGGCCAAGGGAGTATTTTGGTGATTACAAGCAAAATAGGACATTATGTCGACATCTTCGGGGAAATGAAAAGTCACCCTTTTTCTATAAATAAAGTCAAACCCAAAGGCTTCAAGACACAACTTTTAAAGGGTCGAATCCCTTCTAAAAAAATCCAGAGAAGCTCTCTCCCAAACACTTTTCCATTTTCGTTAATTTTTAGCTCAGTTTTCTTGTACGTTTTGAAGTTCCAAGTTAGTCCAATTCCACATCTATTTTTCTTCTACCTTTCTTTGTACTTTTTACTCTACAGTTCATTACTTCATCATCCTAGAATGTGTTCATACTCCCTCGATATGAGTGAGTAGTCGTCTTCGATGACGAGGGTCTGACGTACCCTTTGACTACTCACGATCGATTATGGGATTTTCACATATGTTTCATGGGTGACTTAAGGTTTATTCAATTACACTTATCCTACGCTGATGAAATGAGGCTTAAGTGTTTGATAAAATGCTTAGTCTAAACCGTATGAGTACGCAAACACGGGGAAGTATCCCAATAGATGAACCCAGGCTAGTATTGCACCGAAAGGGCAAAAGCAACTAATGTACGGGGTTAAGTGTTCTTTAGCCGGGAAATAGCCTATATCTTACCACATGCAGCTATTGATCGACAAAAGACCAGTTTAGAGTGTGTTCAAAGAAGTTAGCCTATAACTGACCACGTGTTGTTAACGGATTTGAACTCTACGGTAATAACTCAACGCGGATGTTATTACTGTCATATATGTTGCATATATTTACATCAAAATTCGGACAAGTGAGATGTACAAAGTACATGTATTACTAGTTCTAACTAAACCAAACCTTTTTAAAAGTTATTCTACCTATTTTAATATATCTCGAAATAGAAGTTGTGAATATGATAGGACGAGTCGTTCCCTAGTCATCTTCTTTTAGCATTTTCTACAACAAAATCAATCACCAAAACCAACTTTTTATGAAACCCTCTTTTATTTTGAGAGAATTGAGTACTGTTTAAATAGTTCAATCAATTGAGTTTCAACCGTTCCTCTAGGTTCGACAATATGTCACCCTAGTTTTACAAATTTCTTTTGACGCATTTCGTGACACCACTTTACGACACGTCATTAGTACAAAGTTCCTTCAAGAACTTTGCGTACATCGGTTTCTGTTGGATTGCGTCAAGGAGAGGAATCGAGATTTCCACCTTGGTAAATAGCTCAAACAAGTCCTTATCCATTGCTACTCCCCTCTCTGGCTTCCTTTGCTCAGTTGGGAAACGGTACTGGCGGAGGAACTTGGGCAATCTCGGAATCTGTCTCAGTGAAGCACGTAGACTTCCTCTTGTTTTTGTACGCAGACTATGAACACTTTTTCAGAAATTTAGTAGAGTCCGCATACAGAAATCTGGCCGCCTCCACATGATAATCTGAAGCTGCACCCGAATTCTGTTTTTCTGACTGACTTTCTTTCCTTTCCAACCACTTTTCACTGCGCAATGTGATGGCGTTCACCCCATTCTTGGGATCTGGTACAGTATGTGATAGAAGTTTTTCTTTTTCCGCCTTCAGTTCCGCTACGTCGGTTGTCAGTTGCCCCACTTGCGCACTAGTTGTCCAATTTGGTTGCTCGTCGCCTCTATGTGGTTGTCCAGTTTCTTGGTCAATGCTCCCACTGAATTTTCCATTCTATCTCCTAATCATCTGACAATGTCCTCCAACAATCGCTTTTGATTAGCATTGTTTGGTCTGCCGTATTGTATTCTCTTTTTGGCTGATTCTGATAGTTCTACCGATGATGTGGGGGTTCATACGGTTGTTGTTGATGCTAACTCAGACCTTGGTTGTTCAGGAATCTTCATTCCTTCCAGCTATAACCATTTGTTGCGAGTCCATACTTACGCGGTTGATTATTTCCTTGCTGAAATCTTCCCATGGCGTTGACATCAGCCATGTTATCATTTTGCAGAGACGGGCATTCATCCATTCTATGATTAGTTAAATTGCACAGCTCACAAGGCTTAACTCCATTTTCCTGCGCCACCATGATCATGCGCATCATCTCTTTCAGTTCACCAACTAATGGATTCTCATTCGTTTCTACTTGCGAAACAGTCCGCACTCAGTTAGTGTTCTCTTTACGAGTAGTCTCATCCCTAAAGCGAGCATTCTCTGCTGTTTCCCTGACTAACTCCCTCGCTTAACTCCCTCACTTGTGTGGGTGTCAAGTTCTTCACTGAGCCACCAGCTGCGCCATCCAGCAACATCCTTTCCAGAGGTCTCAATTCATCTAACAGATATTCCACTAACATCTTCTCTGGAACTCTCAAATTGCAGCAACGCTGTTCCAATCCCGTGAACCATTCCAAGTAGTCATAACTTGACTCATTCGATCCTTTCTTAATAACTGACAGCTCCCTGCGAAACTTACTAGCCTTTGCAGCGGGATATAACTTGTCCAAAAATCGTCTCTGCATTTGTGTCCCAAATGCGAATACTTCCTGAAGGCATAGACAAAAATCACTACTTTGCATTGTCGGTTAAACTGAATGGAAATACTCTTAATTTATACTTATCTTCAGTGGCTGCGTATGGTTTCAATGTTTTGCAGACTCCCTCATATTCTTTCAAGTGTTGAACTGCTGATTTTCTGGGAAGACCTGCAAATTTGGGTAAGTAATGAACCATACCAGTTTTTACCTCATACTCGTCCTCTTATGCATCGGTGTCAATACACCATGATTGATCTCTCAATTGCGGAATCGACATATCTTTCATAGATGGTTCAACCACATACTGTTGTCTTGATTGTTGTCGCACATGCCCTTGATTGGTTGAGGATTGTGAATCGGATTGTTCATACAGGCGTACTGTTCCTCTAGAGCGTGCTCCTCTTGAATACGATGATAAAGCTCCACTGCGTCCCTTCTAGCATGCTCCTCAGCTTCTGTCTTCCGACGAATTTCAGCGGCCCTTCGTTTGAGCAATCGATCAGCCTCCGCTTCCTTCATGAGTAGGTTTCGTTCCTCTTGTTCTCTCCGCCTTTAGCGAAACATGTGTTCTGACTCATCGGTGTAAAATGGGTTCTCGTCATTTACTTCACTCCTTGCAGAAGTTTCTTCTACATCCTTGCAATTTCCGTCATTTACTTTTAATTTTTTGAATATAGTTCCATTATATTATTTTTAATTTTGTGACAACCCGACATCCCGAATGAGAAAATCTATATGTAAAAAAATTTGGTCAAATATTCGGTCCAATACAATTAAATACACGGTCACATACATTTAAATAAAGTAATATACAAACAAATACAGATAAATATGGCCAAATACGAAATAATAGAAACAAATATGTGTGGATGATGCGTGGTGTACATACAAGTATGAGGAGAGGTATTTTTGTCAAATGAAGTTTTGTTTTGTTTTGTTCTTATTTTTATTTTGTTTTATTATCCTATAGCGACGAAAATCAGGGCTTTAGCGATGAAAAATTGTCCTAACTATTTGCTCAGACTCCGTGATTCTTTGGTCGTCTCTGCTTCGTCCAGCTTTTTTTCTCACTTTTTCTCATCGCTTTCCTAGCAACTTGATCAGGCCGAATGCTTCATAAAAAGCTCCATTTATACCATTTAGCTCAAATGTGGTCTTAATACAACTGCGACACAAAACTATACCAAAACGTAATAGTTCGTCACGAAAATCATATTAAATTACGGGAATAATTGACTAGGTGGATTGTATAAATACGCTCCATCATATACCTTTTTTAGGCATATGATCTCTTCTGGATATGTTTCCTGCTCTTTGACAAGCATCACAAGATTTAACGAAATTATATGCATCTTTGAATAACATAGGCTAATAAAAACCAGATTGTAGAATTCGAGATGATGTCTTGGATGATGAGCCGTGTCCCTCCAGTGTGCGATAAGTGGAAATCGTGCATAATTTTCTCTTGCTCGGGTTCGGGTACACACCTTCTGTATATCCCATCAATACCTAGCTTATATAGATAAGGCTCATCCTAATAATACTTTCTTACCTCATGTAGAAACTTTTTCTGTTGGGTGTAGTAATCTCGGACGGTAGTACTCCACATAATAAATAGTTTACGAAATGCGTGTACCATTGTGTGTTCGATTGTGCTCCTTCTATGCCTAGCAAATATTCTCCAACGATAAGTGATCAGCTACAATATTCTCGACTCCCTTCTTGTCCTTTATTACCACGTCAGATTTTTGTAACAGGACGATCCATCGAATTAACCTTGGCTTTGGCTCTCTCTTATTTACCAAGTACTTGATCGCTGCATGGTCTGTGTAGACTATGATTTGTGATCCTATTAGGTATTGACAGAACTTTTCAAAAGCGTATCAACAACTAACATTTCCTTCTCAGTTGTTGTGTAATTTACTTGCGTTGCGTCCAAGGCCTTACTCAAGTATTGTATCACGTGTAAGCGCTTATCTACCCTTTGTCCTAAAGTAGCTCCAACTGTGTCATCACTAGCATCGCACATTATTTCAAATGGAAGTTTTCAGTTTGGTGCTTGTACAATTCGTGTTGTGGTTAAAGACTTCTTTAAAGTCTCGAAAGCTTCAAGAAATTTTTCATCAAATATGAATTTAACATCATTGGCTACCAAATTTATGAGTGGCTTTGCGATCTTAGAAAAGTCTTTAATGAACCTCCGGTAAAATCTTTCATGTTCTATGAAGCTCCTTATTCCCTTTACGTCCTTTGGTGGTGGTAGCTTTTCTATCACCCCGACTTTGGCTTTATCGACCTCGATCCCTCAATTGGATACTAGATGTCCACGCACTATTCCTTCTATCATCATGAAGTGACATCCCAATTTAATACTAAGTTCAAATCAATGCATCTTGCTAAAATATTCTTGAGATTGGATAGCCAAATTCGTTGAATGAATATCCATGTATTAAAAAATCATTCATAAAGACATTCATCGTCTTTTCCAAGTAATCCGAGAAAATGGACAGCATACACCTCTGGAATGTTCCCGGTGCATTGCATAGGTCAAAAGGCATTCACCTGTATGCAAAGGTTCTATAAGGACAAGTAAAGGTTATATTTTCTTAATCCTCAGGATGTATGGGAATTTGGAAAGATTTGTATTTTCTTAGATACAACATGGATGTGACTAACCCAATTTGAGTCGGTAATTTAGTAAATAATTCCGGCATCCCTACGCTTGGTTATTTCCTTAATCACGACTTCTCCTAGTTTGGGGTTCAATCTCCGTAGAAATTCCCAAGAAGGTTTTTCATCATCTTTCAACCTAATTCTGTGCATGCATATATCCGGGTTACTACCTTTCAAATCGTCCATAGAATGACCTATAACATCTTTGTGTGTACGTAAAACATGCAACAACCTCTTCGTCTCATCAATATTTGGAGAAGCATTGATAATTATCGTTAAAGAATTCTCTGGACCTAGGTACTAATACCTTAGATTTGGTGGAAGAATTTTCATTCCCACAGCAAATTCCTTACCTTGGCCGACATAATTTTCTATTTCCTTACTGTGCATTCCATTCTCTTTGATTTCTATCAGGGACTCGTATGTTTCCTCCACACTTTTGATACTCAATATGCCACTCTCAACAGAAGTTAGTTCAAAAGAATCGGAAATATCGTGATCATCATACACGTCACACACTTCAACTAGAATACAATACATAGAACACGTAGGCGATTTCAACATTTTAGAAAACTGAAATTTTACTTTTTTCTTATCAAAAGTTCGACTCTGTAGTTCCATCTCCACAATTAATTAGTGCTTTAACAGTGTTCAAAATGGTCTACCTAGAATTACAGGAATTTCAGCTTGTGGATTATCATTCATTTCAAGCATGTAAAAGTCAACAAGCATGTAAAAATTTCCTTTTTTCACATGCATATCCTCTAGAACACCGAATGGAACTCTTTTTGATCTATCAGCAAGCCTAATGACAAGAGATATTTTTGCTGACGTTTGTACATTCAGCTTCTCATACAAAATATATGGCATGGTGGAAATTCCAGCTCCTAGGTCACATAGTGCATCTTCTATATCATAGGAATAGTGAAAGAGTCGTAATCCTTAACTTTCCTAGGCATTTTGTGTAGGATCACTGCACTACAATTTGCATCTATGGCAAGATGGTCTAAATTTTACAACTCACGCCTATGTGTGATAATATCTTTCAGAAATTTTGCATAGGTAGGCATTTGAGATATTACCTCAGAAAATGGTAGCGTGACGTGTAGGTTTGCTAAAATTTCCGTAAATATGTTGAAGCTTCCGTTCTTATTTTCCTTTATTTTTTGTTGAGGGAAGGTGAGGGGCGGTGCATAAGCTGGTGGAGCTACGTATGGTGCTTCCTCTTTATCAGCCTCAATTTTTTGCTTAGGCCGCTCATCCTTCTCGACCTCCTTGCTCGGGACTCTCTTTTTTCCTTTCGATTCCCTGAGAACCTTATCATGTTTAGTGTTATCACATTAACATCAGTGGACCTTATGTCCGCTTGAGAGGAAAGTTTTCTAGGATTCCTTGACGAACTCGAGGCTTGTTGAGAAAGTTGTGTTTCTAACAGTTTTTGGGTTGCTCTTTCTTATTGAAGCTCGGATGTCTGGAATTGGATGTCCTTGCCTTGCTCGGCTTGCATTGCCATTATTTGAGTCATGAGTTGAGCTAATGACGGCTTCTCAGGTTTCTTGTCTTCTTGCTTTCAGTTGTAACTTTGTTTGTTGCTTGGATTGTTAAATTATTATCCTCTAGACTGACTTCCTACTTGCTATTGCGTCCTTTGTTGATTTGGAGGATAGGGGTATTGATTCCATGAGTTATTATTTTAAGGTCGAAGGTTTATTGTCGGGATAGAACCTCACCTTTCTTTCTTGTCTTTGTATCTGTGGTGGTACATAGGGACGATCTTGTCCTCTAGCTATGTAACTAATATATTCTTCTTGATTTGTTCCTTTCGTGTCATATGTATCCTCGTGTAATTCATTTACTTCGTAGACAGCAGGTTGATCTCTCATTTTGTTGGAATTCATGTTTCCAACCGAATGCGCTAAAGCCTCTACTGTTTTGGCGAGTGAATCCAGATCTTCTTTTGTGACTACTTTTCAACTTGCGACATTCTCATCTTTCTTTAAATGGCTTCGCTCTCCACCCCATTGGTGGTTGTTTCTAGCAATCTTCTTGACTATGTTAAATCCTTCTATGGGAGTCAACTCCGTTATTCCTCCTCCGTTTAATTGATACATTCGTACTCGACCATTTTCGTTCATCCCATCGTAAAATGCGGACATCAACTCCCATTTGTTAAATCCGTTATGTGGGCAGTCACGTAACAAACCACGAAATTGTTCATACGCTTCATAGAATGACTCATTATCATATTGAACGAACTTACTAATTCTGTCCCGAATTTTCTTTACTTTAGCTTGTGGGAAGTATTGTTTTACGAAGGCTTGAGCTAAATCCTCCCAAGTTCGGAATAATTTTGGCTCGTGGCTTTGCAACCAATCCTTAGCCTTATCAGTAAGAGAAAACGGAAAAAGCTTCATGTAAACAACGTCTTGTGGAACTCTTGCGTTTTTGTAAGTTCTGCATATTTTGGTAAAATTACTTAAGTGATACTGCGGATTACCTTGTCCGTTAAATGGGTTACTCTTGACCATATGTATGAGACCTCCCATAATGTCGAAGTCATAACCTTCAGATTCGGGAACATAGATTGGTGAATCGTAATTTCCGATGGTTAGGGTTATGTACTCTCCCACGGGTCTTTCCGCGTTTGCTCGTCCATAGGGTCTACCTTCTTGTCTTTGAGCAGTGGCCCTTGGTCGATTTGGTGAATGATTACCGGATCATGCTCGAGTTGGTGCTACATCCGAAGGGCACGTCCACTAAGATGGGTGGTTGATTATTCATTGCACAGACTTGTCTTCTAACGGATGCATATTTTTAGTTGGAGGTAGGTTGCGTAGAGTTCGAGCTCGAGTATGCCTTGTCATTGTTTTTTCGCTTTCGCTCTTGTGTGCATTCAAAAATCTATAAGAGAAAGAATGTTTTAAGCTAACAAGAGGAACAAAATTTTGAACAAGAAGAACTTTTCGCACAAATTTTTTTCATATTTTTTTTAACAAAAGAAAAAAACTATCTAAATGGCTAAACCGTAAACTAAGTCTAAAAACCGGTCTCCGACAATAGCACCATTTTGACGTGTCATATCGTGGTGTCACGCATGAAGTCAAACAATATTTATAAAACTAGGGTGACCTAGTATCTAACCCAAGGAAATAGTGAAAACTTAGTCAAGAAAACTATCAAGCAATAAATAGCTCTAACAATTCAGGGGGTTCGTATAAAAGTTGGTTTGGTGTTGTTGTAAAATAATGATTTAAAAAGCAGATGACTGGGAAAAACTTCACCAAGAATACTCGTGGACTGCACTGAATGATTCCTGTAAATAAAGTAGAACGTATTTGAAAAGGTTTGATTAGTGTAAGTCTACGAATGTAAAGATGTCGTTGTAATTCTCACTGGTGTGACTTTTGATTTAATACATAGATACAAAATATAAGACGATAACAAGTCTCACTGGTGTGGTTTTTGAATTACTATCGTAGAAATCAATTTCCTTGGTATCATCGGTAGAGTTTTTACTAATTTCAATGAAAACACTTTATGCTAGACTTTTATCGCTCTTGTCGTAAATTTCGCCCTGGTTGGTCACATTACTTACTATACTCCCATTTTAAAAAAATACTTAACTTCATGCAATATTAGTTTCGCCCTGGTTGGTCACAATACTAGCTAGTTTCGCCCTGGTTAGTTACAAGATTAAAGTACTCATGCGATTCTATTAAGCATTTTATTAAACACCTAATATGCATTGTATAAGCGTACGCTAAATACTCCAAAATTTATCCAAAATCATTCATAAAATCATTAGGAATTCATTCAACCATCATGAGTAGTCAGGGATCTGTTAGACCCCTGCAATCAAATAAACTACTCACTCATATCGAGTGAGAAACAAGACATGGTTGAAATGAAATACAAAAATAAAAACAGAGTTTAGAAATGCTCAGTCGGTTTTCAAAAATGCAGGATTTTCTTGTGATTCTTCGCGCAGTAATGAAACTTGAACTTGATCGGAACTTCAAATGGAAAAGAGGAACTTCGAACAGAGCATTGGGAGAGTTTTTCTCTCTTGAAAAGTGATGTGGGAGAGATGATTGATAGATGTCTTGATGTCTCTTCTCAAGGCCTCCTTTTATAGGATTCTGGAAACTCTTGAAATCCCCAAAGAGAATGTCAAACCTTTCATTGTTCATGCTTATCCTTTTGTCATAATGTTAAGGAAAACTATTGGCTCTTCACTTACACAATATGAGTCCTTTGATGATTAAATAAATTGGACTCTTGTTAAATCTCATTTGAAAAGGAATCAGGCTCGGGCGAGCGACAATCTCGTTCGGTCGAGCTAAATTCTTCAGTTTTGAACTTTGAGTTTGCTTGCACCGTGACCAAGCCCAACTCGACCAGAAACCTCCATATTTGTTCCTTTTTACCTCATTTTTCGCTACGTATTGCTTCTCGCCTCTAAAATCATCAGAAATTGTATTTTGGGTCCGAAACAATAATATAAGTATAAATTACAATCAAGATCATATGATAAATACGAAGAATGTAGATGAAACTCAAATAATAAACATATTTTACGCCGATCAGAAATACACTCGTCGCAATGTTATGTGACAATGTTTAGAAGTTTCGGTCCCGTAAGTGTACTCACGCAACATACCCAATTACAACAGTTTGACCTATGTTGCGTAACCGTAGTTAGGATTTTTCAACCGTACGAGTTGTTATTGGAGACTTGGAGTGATGAACTTATACTGACACACTCCAATTGTATTTTGACATGTGAACCTTTTGACTTTTCACAAGTGTTCGTACGCGTCTGTTGTTGGAGTGATGAAGTTTTGCGATATTCATAGACGCATTTATTGATCAAGAAGGTATACTCTCCCTCTGTCCTCTTTTGTTTTTCCTATTTTTATTTTTGGACGTCCCCTTATTTTTTTCATGTTTCCTTTTATAGTAATTATTTATCATCTTTTTTCTCTCTCAATACATTCTCTTTCTTACTTTATTACTATTCATTTTCCTACTTTTACATTATTCTATCACTCACATAATCATTTT
>JAWWMW010099099.1:0-11082 GCA_035048345.1 Echeveria elegans
GTGCATAGTATAATCATAACTATGCACCGGTTTTTATGATACTGGTGCATAGTATAATCATAATTATGCACCGGTTTTTAAGATACCGGTGCATAGTGTCTCTTTTTTATGTTGCATATATGTTGTAAAAAAATCTCGCCCCTAGATTAATTTCCTGGCTTCGCCACTGTGAGACACTATCTTGTTATGTATAGTTTGTGTAGTGTGTACGTACCATCTACTTTATTTCCTTTGCCATGAGAGTTTTTTTTGTCTGTTATAAACATCGAACAGTCTATTCAGTACTTAGGGTTTGAGATTTATATGGTCTATAGAAATTCCATGAGGTTTATGTGTCGTCTTCATCTTTTGGCGTTGATAGTACTTCTCTGAGATTCTATCGTCTAAACAAATTTAAGGTCTAAAAGCCTATATATCAAGATTAGTCTAGGCCGTCATGGCCTGCATCTACAGGCCCAACAACGCACGTATATACACACCTCGATAGTCGGGGTGGACCGACTCACATGTAGGCAAAAGCTGCAGGTTTATTTTGGTAATTTCATGATTAACTTACGACAGACCTTGAAATCTCATTTCGGTAATTTATGGTTGATGAAGTCAATGCAAAGAATTTGATGTGTAAGAATATGAGTCACTACCAAAAAAAAAAAAAAAATGGATGTGGTCGCTAATGTTATTCTTATGGTCGCAAATACGCCTTTGCGACGAATACCTGGTCGCTGACGTTGGTCGCTAAAATACCGGTCGCTAATGAACATTACCGACAAATGTAATTTGCGACCACGTCATCGCAATTGTAATTAAATTTTCAAATTTATTTTTTTATTCGTTTGCGATCAAGTAGTCGCAAAACATTGCCGACCACGTGGTCGGTAAGGTTAGCGACCAAGTGGTCGCAAACTTCAGGCAATTTTTTTTAAAAATAAATAAAAATATTTTATGAATAAAATATTAAAAAAATAATACTTAATACTGAAACTGGTGAAATAGATAATTTTAATTAGTAGAGCTGCAGTCGCAGTGTTTTTGTGACTAAAACTGAACCTTGATTATGTGTTTATCTATATCTATAATAGTGAACCGCATATATAGCGATGAAAAATAAAATTGAAAAAATAGGAATATGAATAAGCATAAATCGTAATAAGACAAAACTGGAATAAGGAAAAATAAGAATATGAATAAGCATAAACCGGAATCAGATAAAATAGGAATATGACAAAAAAATGAAAATACTCATTTAAATTCGGCCCGCACGACACCAAAAATTGGTCGGTCGAATCCCGCCTCTATTTGACCGATTCGATTGCGCATTCAGAACGACGCATCCCAGTCGGGACAACGGACGGTACACTTGTATATATATATTCTGCAACAATTGATGATAAAGATGATAAAGATGTGTGGTTTCCAGCAGTAGGTTTCTGCTGCCATCTACCAGTGAGGATATGTTTCTCCCATACAAAACCTTCCAAATCATAAACACATGTTAAACAAACCTTATCAATAACATTCTCCCAACAATATTGTGAGGATATGTTTCTTCTTTCTTCCCATTTAGATGAGGAGGTTTTCTTTGGTGTTTACTTGAAAGTCGAGACATTGATGAGGTACCACGCGCCTTAGGGAGCTTGTGCTGCCGTTGTCAGAGGACGTGTGGATGTCGATGTCGTGTGTTAGTGGAGGTGCAGTTGAAGGTCTGAGCTATATAAAGATGTTAATGTACTTAATTCTAGATTTCTAAATTGTATCCACTTTCAAAACTACTTACTGATCCGTCTTATTGGTCAAGTGCATGCAACATGAACTCTGCTTCTCCCTCAACTTCATAAGGCATTAAACAATTATATAAACACGGCATTCCCATCCATCAGCGCGAAATGAAAGAAGTAAACGCGACGTCGTTAAGGTATGAGCTGAGCTTAGATGGGCCGGCCCAATTTCTTAAACATTTCAATTTGCTCCTAAAACAGCTCAATTAGTGAAACAAAAGAGAAGTGACAAAATGTTAGTAGTCAAAATAGAGACACGTGATTTCAATAAGTAATGCATAATTAATCATGATCCATACTTATATGTTTGATTGTTTGATAAGGTTTGAGTTTCTGCAACCTACTAGTTGACTTTTTTCCTTTTGTCATCACAAAAGTCAAAGCTTTGATTAACTATATTAGTGTAATACTCAATTGTCATTAGGTAATGGTAGTCACGTTATATTGAAAGTGGAATTGTTAATTCCATATTGACGATATGGTGCAAATCTTACTCCTCACCCAAAACAGTCGAATTTTACATGCACGGTGAGGATCCGTCGGATCTGTGCCTTGATACTCAGTTTGTGGCGGTTGATGGTCCACTCGAGATGATGGGGTGCTTGGAAGGAATGATTTTGATGAGGTACGGGATTGGTGGACCTCGGCTGTCCGATCCGGTATCTGTGGCACGGCTCTTGGAAGGCGCGGCTGTGGTTTGGCTTGATCTCTAATGGCTGCTTGGCTGGAGTGTGCATGTGGTCGGGTGTGGTCGGGGTCGGCCGGCTGGAGTGGCTGGTTGGTGCTGGTTGGTGGTGGCTCGGTTTATGTTTTTTTTCTTCTGTAAATTTGGGTTAGGTTTGTTTTGTGTTTTTAGTTTTTTGGTTTCCTTCCCTTGAGGAATGTATTCCCACTTTAGGTGGATAGTTTTCTCCCCACAAGTGTGAGGAGTGTTCATTTCGGCTTGAATAAGTTTCCACCATAGCTTTGTGCTATAGGTGTGTGGTTTCTCTGTTCACATCTGATGTGAAACAGTGTGGTGCAGTCGCCTCTAGGCGCCCGTCTTTTATGGCGGCAGAATTGTTTTTGATTGGTAGTCACAAATGCGATAGCATTAGTGGTTTCGTGGTGGTGCCTTTCGGCCTGGTCATTCATCAGAACTCATGTACTAGATTTCGGTTCTTGTACACTTATACCACTTATCAATCAATGAAAATGGTTATATCAAAAAAAAAATATTGCTTTCGACTTCATGAGTATTTAAACAATAAAAACTCAACTCGAATGTTGTTTAGTTTTTGTATTGTTTCCTCTTAGAAAATTATACAATTACACATGAAATTGCAGGAGTTAAATTACGAATTGGAAATTAATAATTGATAGGATAAAATAATGTGAATAACTGAATATAAGAAGAGAAGAAGGGATACAAAATCGGATTGTAAAGGGTTGAAGTTTGCCATGCAATTTTCTTAAAACAAAGAGATAATTAGTTTTAAATACCCTATATACGTCCAATTTGGATTTGAACATCCCTAGTAAAAATATTTAGAATTAAACAACTGAAGTTCAACAAACTTTTTGCTATTGACACATCGTACAACTTCGTTAATGTGTGTAAACACGCGTCATTATTGCGACTGGTTGACTGTAAATAAAAAAATAGAAAAATTTAGTTTTAAACACCCATTATACGGTTCATTTGAATTTAGACACTCGTAAAAGACAAAAAAATTTGCTTTCACCACCAACAGAATTCGGAAACTATTCCACGACTTAGATACGTAAATGGAATGATGGATGACCTAAATTTGAAAAAGCCCAGCGTGATCCGAAGGGTTAGCATGACATATAACAATTTGTTGTTAGGAGGCCGGAACGCCTACGGTTGACATAGCATGGATGATGGTGTTTAATGTAATGCCAAGCTACGCGTTATGCTAGCGGACCAAAAACCAAACATTCCATTTTCGAAGAATTCTCATTAATTATATGAACCCAATAAGAAAAATACTAAATGATGCTCACGCTCACAATTGAAAGCCACTCGGAAGCTTTCTTGAACATACTTGAGTAGTTGAGTGTCGATTCATTTAAGAGACATCAAAAGAAACATGGCGGCGAAAACTGAAGGAAAAGCCATTGGCATTGACCTCGGCACAACCTACAGTTGCGTAGGAGTATGGCAGAACGGCAGAGTGGAGATCATTGCCAATGATCAAGGCAACAGGACAACACCTTATCTAGCTTTTAGCGACACTGAGCGACTCATTGTCAATAGACAACACTGTTTTTTACGCTGAACGATTGATTGGGAGGAGATTTTCTGACCCGTCTGTTCAGAGTTATATGAAGCATTGGTCGTTTAAGGTAGTGCCTGGATTGGGCGACAAGCCGATGATTGTTGTGCAGTATAAAGGTGTGGAGAAGACGTTTTCGGCTGAGGAGATTTCATCAATGGTGTTGGTGAAGATGAGGGAGATAGCTGAGGCGTTTTTTGGTTATTCCGAGAACAATGTGGTCATCACTGTGCCTGCTTATTTCAATGAGTCGCAGCGTCAGTCGAGGAAGGATGCTGGGGTGTTTGCAGGGCTGAATGTTATGAGGATCATCAATGAACCAACTGCGGCTGCAATCGCGTATGGTTTCAATAAGAAAGCGTCTAGGAAAGGCGAGCAGAATATGCTTATCTTTGATCTCGGTGGTGGGACTTTTGATGTCTCGTTTCTGACAATTTAAGAAGGGATATTTGAAGTGAAGGCCACGGCCGGAGACACTCATTTGGGGGGAGAGAATTTCGATTTGGTGAACTATTTTGTAGCGGAATTTTGGGGAAGCATAAGAAGGATAATCAGAGACTTTGTACTCCTTGCCATTATACTTGCGGAGGCACTTTCAGGAACTAATTGGTCGTTTTTAGAGTTGTCGTTTTGGACAGAGGGGTTGAAATCAATTTTTTTTATATAATACATGTGTTTATGGCTAAACAAATTTCACAGTACTTGTGTGATGCACGCGCATGATGGCAAAACTGACAGAGTTGTACGGAGGTATCGATGGCGAAAAGTTTGTTGAACATCGTATGTTTAATTCAAAATGTATTTTTACTAGGGGTGTTTAAATTCAAATTGGACGTATAACGGGTATTTAAAACTAATTATCTTTTAAAAAGAAATGCTCCCATCTGGTGCTAGGGTCTTCATGCAAGTTTTAAAAGGTTTTTCAAAACAATCAAACCAAATTGATGCTGAAGCTGAAGGCCTACACTTATAGCAAAAGAAAAAAAAAACAAAGTTTTCAGAATATATATATATATATATCAATACTGTTTGAAGTGTTGAATATTGAAGCTTGAGCTTTTGAATAGTGGGCTTATTCTTCTGAGCCCATATCCAGTAGTCTCTTGCCAGCTCAGCCTGACGTGGAGGGTGGAGTGCGTGACCATCCAGCTTCATCTGCGTAACCAAATTGGAAGGCCTACGTCAACAACGTAAAAGCATAGCTTTTGAGGAGAGATATAGGGAATCTCCGATCGACGAATACCAATTAGCGAGTTAGGGTTTTGAGCGATTGAGTTAAGGTAATTCCTTGAAAGCAATGTTGATGTACTGTTGAATTGATTTTTTTAATTAGATCTTTGTTTGATTAATATAGGTAAATGTGTCAAAAATGTCCTCCGCCCTTTGCCCACCCTCTACCCCCTATGCCCGCCCCATAAATACCCTTTCATACTCGCTCATTTAGTACTCTTATCTTTTAATACCCTTATCCTTTAATACCTTTTTATAATTAGGGAACCCATTACTCGCCCATTTGCCCTCTTATTACCCTTTGTCAACATCCAACAACAATAATAACATATGTTAATTGGAGTTGACCTTCGTTGACCACCGTTGATTCCGGCATTGACCGGCATTGACGCCGGCGTTGATCGATGTTGACCACCGTTGACTCCGGGATTGATCGGCATTGACCACTCTTGACCGGCGGTGGAGAAGGTCAAGAGGGCACTAAAGGGCGTCCTTTCCCTTTTGGTACCCGCCCACTTATACCCTTAACCTTTTATACCCTCTACCCTCTTTTGCTCTCTACCTATATGCCCTCTTCATGCCCGCACATACTGCCTTGCCCGCCCATTTGACACCTCTAAATATAGGATCCGTATCACCCAATTTTTTATCATTCAAACCAAGGAGAGTGGATCAAATAAACCCTAAAATATCCATGAAAACTACAAACTCAAAAAATTTGACTTGTGTTTTTAATGAGAGAACATTACTTAGTGTTGTTCCATAAGACCATATGAAGTATGACATCTTTTGGAGGCAAAACTGAAGATAAAAAATATGAAGGTCATGCCGAAGATATACCTACAGATGAACCTTTAGAGAGACAGTTGTAGAAGAACCTATAGACGAAGCTCCAAATTAAAGATCAAGCTACACTTCAAACTTCAGATACACAGTCCAGATTCCAGAATATTTCTAAAAAGTGAAAGATCAAATTTTGGATTTCTAAAAAGCTTGAAGATTAATTCTGGTTTCCTAAAATCGGGATTAGGAAATAAGAAATAAGAAAGAATTCCGATGCAAGCAAGGAATTAGCAATGATTCCAAAAAGATCAAAATTAGAAAATATTTCTAAAATCAAAATTAAGAAACTCAGTGCTTCTCTTGATCATTATAAACAGAAGGCGAAGGCTCAAGAGAAAACTGACCAGAACACAAGGCTTAACCATTCCATATCAAAGCTATTCCTCCCGGAGCAAGACACCTTTCATAGTTCTGAAGAGTATTTTGGAGAAGAATCGTTCTCTGTCCAAGCAAGTGATCGTTCACAGTTTGAGGTACAAGCTGATCAATTTGAGGGCTACTCAGTGCGAGGGAACGTGAATTGCTAGTCACTCTGAGGGTTTTAAGAGTGAAATTTATTAATTTCTTAGTTGAGTGAATGCATTATAGAGCTTGCTAGGTGTTAGCATTAAAATCCTTATATACAAGTTCACAGGATCAATAAGAGTACAATACTGAGCAAGACTCTCCATACGTAGGTGGTTTGCCAAAGTGGGTTAACAAATTTCGTGTTGCATATACTTAGTTACACATTCCGCTGTAACACGACCTATAGCTAGACCTATAAATGCACCGGGTTAAACATTCTATCACACCTATACAATATCAATTGGTATCACAGCCGCTACTCGACAAGATAGAGTATCGATCAGCACATAGACATGTCTATGCAAGGAGGAGAAAACATCACTCGTGCACCGCTACTTGATTCCAACACAAACTTCAGATATTGGAAGTCACGGATGTAAGCATTCATCAGATCCATCAGCGAAGAAGCGTGGGAAGCAGTTGAAGAAGGATGAGAACCTCCAATTATAGTAAACTATGAAGGAAAGTTAGAGCTCAAGAAAAAATCACTATGGACCAAAGATGAGAAAGATCGGGCGTTCTACAACTCAAGAACAATTAATAGTTTGTTTGCCGCTATGAACGAGAAGAACGTCAAGATAATCACCAATTGCAGATTAGCCAAGAAGGCGTGAGAAATTCTATATACCCACTTTGAAAGAACCTCCAAAGTAAAGGAGAATAGGCTGCAGACGATCACAGTCAAATTTGAACAATTCAGAATAAGTGATCAAGAAACTGTAGCTGTAAACTTTATCGCACAACTTATGGATGTGTCCAATGAAGCTGCAGCTCTAGGCCAAGTTATGAGTGATGAATTCCTTGTGAGGAAAACATTGAGATAATTACCTCTGAGATACAATATGAAGATTTGCTCATTCACGGACTCAAACAATTTATCTAAACTCAGCCTAGATGAACTCATGGAAGAGCGACGCATGTTTGAAAGTCTGATCAACAAACAAGAAGGAGATAAGAAAGCCAATCACAATAATGATCGTAAAGCTAAAGTCCCTTCTATAGCTCCACCTATAGCTCGACCCGAAGACGAGTGTTCAGATGATATAGCTTTACTGGTCAAAAAGGTAGAAAAGGTTTGTCAAACGGTAGAATAGAGACTGTGGAACTCAGAGGAGAGACACATGCGATCCAAAGAGCTCAAACAACCGGCGACCTCAAAGCAATTAACGGACGGAAGATCCTCCCGATAAGAATTATTTTGATGACTATATTGAGAAGTTCCAGTGCCTTGAGTGTAAAGGATTTGGCCATGGCTACAAATGTTCGTAATCCTCCTCAAGCGCCAGTTTTAGAACCTCTTAAAGTGGTCCCTACAACTCCATTCTATGTCAAAGGAGGAAATATTATCACATGCCAATTCTGTCACAAATCAGGCCATGAGAAGACTAAGTGTGCTAAATTCTTGAAAGTATACCGAAGGAAACCCACTGCTTATAAGAAAAATTCAAACATATGGTGGGGAACTAAACCCGTATCTACAGATCAACCAAGAGGTCACCCAGGAGAGAAAACAAAGCGGAGAGACCTGACACACATCAGAAGGCATATTCAAGGCATGATGGTAACTACTCAGAACGGTCTAATCATCCCATCAAAGACTATAATTATAAAAAGATACAAACGGAGAAGGCTAACGAATCAGAGTTCGTTGAATCATTACATTACTTGTTCTCTAAGGTATCAAAGGATGATATACTAGAAGCACTAAGACTCGCACTGGATCTTTGTGTTAAGAAATCAGAAGCTATAGCTCGAACTACAACTCCAGCTGCAACAAGATTTGAAGATCAGCAGAGGAGTCTGTCGGCCAATAAGGAACTGTCGCGTATCTAGTTCCAGCGTCACCTATAGATCGACCTGCAGTTCGACCGTTGAAAAGAAATATTTCCTAAAATTCAATCTTATAAAAAATTATTCAAATTTCCTATCGAGTCACAACAGTAAATATTTCTGGAGCGTGTATATATTGGAGCTACGATTGACGAAGATATATACCCTAACATCAATTCTTTCAAAGCATTCTTCACCGATCTTCAAGTCTTCATCATTCTTCTTGCCGAGAAACCTTTAAAGATTTGATCCTTATAATATCCAATGACAGGAGGAAGAAAATTCTGAAGAATTACCGCCGCTGCAGAACAAGCTGCCAAACAATCTGAAGAATCCACCCCCACTCCTCCGACTGGTCCTCAAGAACAAACTGCAGTCGATCTGAGATCATTATTGCCCAAGACCCTGGGAACCAAAGGGAGGATTGTAATTCCAGGTGTAAAGTGGTCCCTACAACTCCATTATATGTCAAAGGAGAAATTATTATCACATGCCAATTCTGTCACAAATCAGGCCATGAGAAGACTAAGTGTGCTAAATTCTTGAAAGTATATCGAACAAAACCCACTGCTTATAAGAAAAATTCAAACATATGGTGGGCACCTAAACCCGTATCTACAGATAAACCAAGAGGTCACCCAGGAGAGAAAACAAAGCGGAGAGACCTGACACACATCAGAAGGCATATTCAAGGCATGATGGTAACTACTCAGAACGGTCTAATCATCCCATCAAAGACTATAATTATAAAAAGATACAAACGGAGAAGGCTAACGAATCAGAGTTCGTTGAATCATTACATTACTTGTTCTCTAAGGTATCAAAGGATGATATACTAGAAGCACTAAGACTCGCACTGGATCTTTGTGTTAAGAAATGAGAATCTATAGCTCGACCTATAACTCCAGCTGCAACAAGATTTGAAGATCAGCAGAGGAGTCTGTCAGCCAATAAGGAACTGCCGCGTGTCCAGTTCCAGCGTCACCTATAGATCGACATGCAGTTCGACCGTTAAAGAGAAATCTTTCCTAAAATTCAATCTTATAAAAAATTATTCAAATTTCTTATCGAGTCACAACGGTAAATATTTCTGGAGCGTGTATATATTGAAGCTAAGATTGACGAAGATATATACCTTAACATCAATTCTTTCAAAGCATTCTTCACCGATCTTCAAGTCTCCATCATTCTTCTTGCCGAGAAACCTTTAAAGATTTGATCTTTATAATATCCAATGACTGGAGGAAGAAAATCCCGAAGAATTGCCGCCGCTGCAGAACAAGCTGCCAAACAATCTGAAGAATCCACCCCGCTCCTCTGACTGCTCCTCAAGAACAAATTGCAGTCGACCTGAGATTATTATTGCCCAATACCCCGAGAACCAAAGGGAGGATTGTAATTCCAGGTGTGAAAGAACCCAAGACTCAGGAGGAGCCTGTGAGTAAGGAGGAGTCAGGAAGCAATGTTCAACAACTGGAGATTGAACAACCTAAAGCCTCAAATGATCCTGTTCCTGTTAAATCCTCATCTGAAGAAGGATCTTCAGACGCAGAAGTAAAATCTGGAGGCAAAGAAGTATTGAAGGAAGAAGAAGTCTCTCCAACTGATGAAGCCACAATCTCAGCAGTTGTTCCTACTATATCCCCATCTCTATCGGCTGTCCCAGATCAACCTCAAAGCAGTACCAAACCTGCATCAGCAAGCTCAGGAGAAGAAAAACTGTCATCATGAAAAAAGAAGTCCATTCCCGAATCATATGAAGACAAAAGTCGATTCACTGTTGCCATCCGTGAACCAATCAAAACGACAAAAGAGGAAGAAAGCTCTGAAGATGAGTCTTCAGACGAAGTTGCAGAACCAGCACCAGCACAACCTACAACTCAACCTGGAGTCCAAGCTATAGGGGGCTATAGCTGCACTGTCTGAACCGAAACCTGCTCATCCAGAATCAAAACCGACGATTGATCCGGAGGACATTATTCCTTTGTCCCAGTTGGCCAGTCAGAACGATATCGTGGTAGTTTAGAAGAGTCTCTATTAATTTGACGAAGCAAGATAAGAGCTGATGAACCAAAATTCGATCCTGTTAAACGAGTACGTCATCAAGCAGGAGGGATGATCTTTTATTGTGATAACTAAAGTGTTACCAACATATCAAAGAACCCTGTTCAACATTCAAAAACAAAACACATTGACATCCGCATATGGAAAGCTGTCCATAACACTCAAGGCAAGAGTCATTGATCACTTCGAAGCTCGTCATGCCTATCTCACCGAAAAAAAGACAATAACCTTGCTTAAGGAACTCCGATATTCAGAAAAATCGGAAAGAGAAAGAAGAGTCAGACTAGAGACCATCCTACAAATAATGTTGTAGTTATTTTTTAAATGTCCTAGTGTGTATCAGTTAGCTCCTATAATCAAAATCCAAATTTTAGTTTCCTTGTCACATTTTGTCAAAAGGGGGAGAAGTCATAGAGGTTGTAAAAGTTATACTCTGAAAAGTTCTAGCTATAGGTGAGTCCATGGATATTTCTGAAGATCAAGATCTTTGAAGG